>CAKAJI010000206.1:0-241581 GCA_916610255.1 Lasioglossum lativentre | reverse complement strand
GTATCATAGAAAATACCTTATAATATAACGTAATATGCAGTGTATCATTGAAAATACCTTATAATATAACGTAATATGCAGTGTATCATTGAAAATACCTTATATCATATCGTAATATGCAGTGTATCATTGAAAATACCATATAATATAACGTAATATGCAGTGTATCATTGAAAATACCTTATAACATATCCCAATATGCAGTGTATCATAGAAAATACCTTATAATATAACGTAATATGCAGTGTATCATTGAAAATACCTTATATCATATCGTAATATGCAGTGTATCATTGAAAATACCTTATAATATAACGTAATATGCAGTGTATCATAGAAAATACCATGTAATATAACGTAATATACAGTGTATCATTGAAAATACCTTATAATATAACGTAATATGCAGTGTATCATTGAAAATACCTTCTAATATATCGTAGTTTATCATTGAAAATACCTTATAATATAACGTAATATGCAGTGTATCATTGAAAATACCTTATAACATATCCTAATATGCAGTGTATCATAGAAAATACCTTATAATATAACGTAATATGCAGTGTATCATTGAAAATACCTTATTACATATCGTAATATGCAGTGTATCATTGAAAATACCATATAATATAACGTAATATACAGTGTATCATTGAAAATACCTTATAATATAACGTAATATGCAGTGTATCATTGAAAATACCTTCTAATATATCGTTGTTTATCATTGAAAATACCTTATAATATAACGTAATATGCAGTGTATCATTGAAAATACCTTATAATATAACGTAATATGCAGTATATCATAGAAAATACCATGTAATATAACGTAATATACAGTGTATCATTGAAAATACCTTATAATATAACGTAATATGCAGTGTATCATTGAAAATACCTTCTAATATATCGTTGTTTATCATTGAAAATACCTTATAATATAACGTAATATGCAGTGTATCATTGAAAATACCTTATAATATAACGTAATATGCAGTGTATCATTGAAAATACCTTCTAATATATCGTTGTTTATCATTGAAAATACCTTATAATATAACGTAATATGCAGTGTATCATTGAAAATACCTTCTAATATATCGTAGTTTATCATTGAAAATACCTTATAATATAACGTAATATGCAGTATATCATAGAAAATACCATGTAATATAACGTAATATACAGTGTATCATTGAAAATACCTTATAATATAACGTAATATGCAGTGTATCATTGAAAATACCTTCTAATATATCGTTGTTTATCATTGAAAATACCTTATAATATAACGTAATATGCAGTGTATCATTGAAAATACCTTATAATATAACGTAATATGCAGTATATCATAGAAAATACCATGTAATATAACGTAATATACAGTGTATCATTGAAAATACCTTATAATATAACGTAATATGCAGTGTATCATTGAAAATACCTTCTAATATATCGTTGTTTATCATTGAAAATACCTTATAATATAACGTAATATGCAGTGTATCATTGAAAATACCTTCTAATATATCGTAGTTTATCATTGAAAATACCTTATAATATAACGTAATATGCAGTGTATCATTGAAAATACCTTATAACATATCCTAATATGCAGTGTATCATAGAAAATACCTTATAATATAACGTAATATGCAGTATATCAATGAAAATACCTTATAATATAGCGTAATATCCAGTGTATCATTGAAAATACCTTATAATATAACGTAATATGCAGTGTATCATTGAAAATACCTTGTAATATAACGTAATATGCAGTGTATCATTGAAAATACCTTCTAATATATCGTAGTTTATCATTGAAAATACCTTATAATATAACGTAATATGCAGTGTATCATTGAAAATACCTTATAATATAACGTAATATGCAGTGTATCATTGAAAATACCTTATATCATATCGTAATATGCAGTGTATCATTGAAAATACCATATAATATAACGTAATATGCAGTGTATCATTGAAAATACCTTATAACATATCCTAATATGCAGTGTATCATAGAAAATACCTTATAATATAACGTAATATGCAGTGTATCATAGAAAATACCATGTAATATAACGTAATATACAGTGTATCATTGAAAATACCTTATAATATAACGTAATATGCAGTGTATCATTGAAAATACCTTCTAATATATCGTAGTTTATCATTGAAAATACCTTATAATATAACGTAATATGCAGTGTATCATTGAAAATACCTTATAACATATCCTAATATGCAGTGTATCATAGAAAATACCTTATAATATAACGTAATATGCAGTGTATCATTGAAAATACCTTATTACATATCGTAATATGCAGTGTATCATTGAAAATACCATATAATATAACGTAATATGCAGTGTATCATTGAAAATACCTTATAACATATCCTAATATGCAGTGTATCATAGAAAATACCTTATAATATAACGTAATATGCAGTGTATCATTGAAAATACCTTATAATATAACGTAATATGCAGTATATCAAAGAAAATACCATGTAATATAACGTAATATACAGTGTATCATTGAAAATACCTTATAATATAACGTAATATGCAGTGTATCATTGAAAATACCTTCTAATATATCGTTGTTTATCATTGAAAATACCTTATAATATAACGTAATATGCAGTGTATCATTGAAAATACCTTCTAATATATCGTAGTTTATCATTGAAAATACCTTATAATATAACGTAATATGCAGTGTATCATTGAAAATACCTTATAACATATCCTAATATGCAGTGTATCATTGAAAATACCTTATAATATAACGTAATATGCAGTGTATCATTGAAAATACCTTATATCATATCGTAATATGCAGTGTATCATTGAAAATACCTTATAATATAACGTAATATGCAGTGTATCATAGAAAATACCATGTAATATAACGTAATATACAGTGTATCATTGAAAATACCTTATAATATAACGTAATATGCAGTGTATCATTGAAAATACCTTCTAATATATCGTAGTTTATCATTGAAAATACCTTATAATATAACGTAATATGCAGTGTATCATTGAAAATACCTTATAACATATCCTAATATGCAGTGTATCATAGAAAATACCTTATAATATAACGTAATATGCAGTGTATCATTGAAAATACCTTATTACATATCGTAATATGCAGTGTATCATTGAAAATACCATATAATATAACGTAATATGCAGTGTATCATTGAAAATACCTTATAACATATCCTAATACGCAGTGTATCATAGAAAATACCTTATAATATAACGTAATATGCAGTGTATCATTGAAAATACATTATATCATATCGTAATATGCAGTGTATCATTGAAAATACCTTATAATATAACGTAATATGCAGTGTATCATAGAAAATACCATGTAATATAACGTAATATACAGTGTATCATTGAAAATACCTTATAATATAACGTAATATGCAGTGTATCATTGAAAATACCTTGTAATATATCGTAGTTTATCATTGAAAATACCTTATAATATAACGTAATATGCAGTGTATCATTGAAAATACCTTATAATATAACGTAATATGCAGTGTATCATTGAAAATACCTTATAATATAACGTAATATGCAGTATATCATAGAAAATACCATGTAATATAACGTAATATACAGTGTATCATTGAAAATACCTTATGATATAACGTAATATGCAGTGTATCATTGAAAATACCTTCTAATATATCGTTGTTTATCATTGAAAATACCTTATAATATAACGTAATATGCAGTGTATCATTGAAAATACCTTATAATATAACGTAATATGCAGTATATCATAGAAAATACCATGTAATATAACGTAATATACAGTGTATCATTGAAAATACCTTATAATATAACGTAATATGCAGTGTATCATTGAAAATACCTTCTAATATATCGTTGTTTATCATTGAAAATACCTTATAATATAACGTAATATGCAGTGTATCATTGAAAATACCTTCTAATATATCGTAGTTTATCATTGAAAATACCTTATAATATAACGTAATATGCAGTGTATCATTGAAAATACCTTATAACATATCCTAATATGCAGTG
This sequence comes from Lasioglossum lativentre, assembly GCA_916610255.1. NCBI lineage: Eukaryota > Metazoa > Arthropoda > Insecta > Hymenoptera > Halictidae > Lasioglossum > Lasioglossum lativentre. The sequence continues at coordinate 237,476 of CAKAJI010000206.1, read as the reverse complement.
TATCATAGAAAATACCTTATAATATAACGTAATATGCAGTATATCAATGAAAATACCTTATAATATAGCGTAATATCCAGTGTATCATTGAAAATACCTTATAATATATCGTTGTTTATCATTGAAAATACCTTATAATATAACGTAATATGCAGTGTATCATTGAAAATACCTTATAATATAACGTAATATGCAGTGTATCATTGAAAATACCTTCTAATATATCGTTGTTTATCATTGAAAATACCTTATAATATAACGTAATATGCAGTGTATCATTGAAAATACCTTCTAATATATCGTAGTTTATCATTGAAAATACCTTATAATATAACGTAATATGCAGTATATCATAGAAAATACCATGTAATATAACGTAATATACAGTGTATCATTGAAAATACCTTATAATATAACGTAATATGCAGTGTATCATTGAAAATACCTTCTAATATATCGTTGTTTATCATTGAAAATACCTTATAATATAACGTAATATGCAGTGTATCATTGAAAATACCTTATAATATAACGTAATATGCAGTATATCATAGAAAATACCATGTAATATAACGTAATATACAGTGTATCATTGAAAATACCTTATAATATAACGTAATATGCAGTGTATCATTGAAAATACCTTCTAATATATCGTTGTTTATCATTGAAAATACCTTATAATATAACGTAATATGCAGTGTATCATTGAAAATACCTTCTAATATATCGTAGTTTATCATTGAAAATACCTTATAATATAACGTAATATGCAGTGTATCATTGAAAATACCTTATAACATATCCTAATATGCAGTGTATCATAGAAAATACCTTATAATATAACTTAATATGCAGTATATCAATGAAAATACCTTATAATATAGCGTAATATCCAGTGTATCATTGAAAATACCTTATAATATAACGTAATATGCAGTGTATCATTGAAAATACCTTGTCATATAACGTAATATGCAGTGTATCATTGAAAATACCTTCTAATATATCGTTGTTTATCATTGAAAATACCTTATAATATAACGTAGTATGCAGTGTATCATTGAAAATACCTTCTAATATATCGTAGTTTATCATTGAAAATACCTTATAATATAACGTAATATGCAGTGTATCATTGAAAATACCTTATAATATAACGTAATATGCAGTGTATCATTGAAAATACCTTATATCATATCGTAATATGCAGTGTATCATTGAAAATACCATATAATATAACGTAATATGCAGTGTATCATTGAAAATACCTTATAACATATCCCAATATGCAGTGTATCATAGAAAATACCTTATAATATAACGTAATATGCAGTGTATCATTGAAAATACCTTCTAATATATCGTTGTTTATCATTGAAAATACCTTATAATATAACGTAATATGCAGTGTATCATTGAAAATACCTTCTAATATATCGTAGTTTATCATTGAAAATACCTTATAATATAACGTAATATGCAGTGTATCATTGAAAATACCTTATAACATATCCTAATATGCAGTGTATCATAGAAAATACCTTATAATATAACGTAATATGCAGTATATCAATGAAAATACCTTATAATATAGCGTAATATCCAGTGTATCATTGAAAATACCTTATAATATAACGTAATATGCAGTGTATCATTGAAAATACCTTGTAATATAACGTAATATGCAGTGTATCATTGAAAATACCTTCTAATATATCGTAGTTTATCATTGAAAATACCTTATAATATAACGTAATATGCAGTGTATCATTGAAAATACCTTATAATATAACGTAATATGCATTGTATCATTGAAAATACCTTATATCATATCGTAATATGCAGTGTATCATTGAAAATACCATATAATATAACGTAATATGCAGTGTATCATTGAAAATACCTTATAACATATCCTAATATGCAGTGTATCATAGAAAATACCTTATAATATAACGTAATATGCAGTGTATCATAGAAAATACCATGTAATATAACGTAATATACAGTGTATCATTGAAAATACCTTATAATATAACGTAATATGCAGTGTATCATTGAAAATACCTTCTAATATATCGTAGTTTATCATTGAAAATACCTTATAATATAACGTAATATGCAGTGTATCATTGAAAATACCTTATAACATATCCTAATATGCAGTGTATCATAGAAAATACCTTATAATATAACGTAATATGCAGTGTATCATTGAAAATACCTTATTACATATCGTAATATGCAGTGTATCATTGAAAATACCATATAATATAACGTAATATGCAGTGTATCATTGAAAATACCTTATAACATATCCTAATATGCAGTGTATCATAGAAAATACCTTATAATATAACGTAATATGCAGTGTATCATTGAAAATACCTTATAATATAACGTAATATGCAGTATATCAAAGAAAATACCATGTAATATAACGTAATATGCAGTGTATCATTGAAAATACCTTATAATATAACGTAATATGCAGTGTATCATTGAAAATACCTTCTAATATATCGTTGTTTATCATTGAAAATACCTTATAATATAACGTAATATGCAGTGTATCATTGAAAATACCTTCTAATATATCGTAGTTTATCATTGAAAATACCTTATAATATAACGTAATATGCAGTGTATCATTGAAAATACCTTATAACATATCCTAATATGCAGTGTATCATAGAAAATACCTTATAATATAACGTAATATGCAGTGTATCATTGAAAATACCTTATATCATATCGTAATATGCAGTGTATCATTGAAAATACCTTATAATATAACGTAATATGCAGTGTATCATAGAAAATACCATGTAATATAACGTAATATACAGTGTATCATTGAAAATACCTTATAATATAACGTAATATGCAGTGTATCATTGAAAATACCTTCTAATATATCGTAGTTTATCATTGAAAATACCTTATAATATAACGTAATATGCAGTGTATCATTGAAAATACCTTATAACATATCCTAATATGCAGTGTATCATAGAAAATACCTTATAATATAACGTAATATGCAGTGTATCATTGAAAATACCTTATTACATATCGTAATATGCAGTGTATCATTGAAAATACCATATAATATAACGTAATATGCAGTGTATCATTGAAAATACCTTATAACATATCCTAATATGCAGTGTATCATAGAAAATACCTTATAATATAACGTAATATGCAGTGTATCATTGAAAATACATTATATCATATCGTAATATGCAGTGTATCATTGAAAATACCTTATAATATAACGTAATATGCAGTGTATCATAGAAAATACCATGTAATATAACGTAATATACAGTGTATCATTGAAAATACCTTATAATATAACGTAATATGCAGTGTATCATTGAAAATACCTTGTAATATATCGTAGTTTATCATTGAAAATACCTTATAATATAACGTAATATGCAGTGTATCATTGAAAATACCTTATAATATAACGTAATATGCAGTGTATCATTGAAAATACCTTATAATATAACGTAATATGCAGTGTATCATTGAAAATACCTTCTAATATATCGTTGTTTATCATTGAAAATACCTTATAATATAACGTAATATGCAGTGTATCATTGAAAATACCTTCTAATATATCGTAGTTTATCATTGAAAATACCTTATAATATAACGTAATATGCAGTATATCATAGAAAATACCATGTAATATAACGTAATATACAGTGTATCATTGAAAATACCTTATAATATAACGTAATATGCAGTGTATCATTGAAAATACCTTCTAATATATCGTTGTTTATCATTGAAAATACCTTATAATATAACGTAATATGCAGTGTATCATTGAAAATACCTTAAAAATATAACGTAATATGCAGTATATCATAGAAAATACCATGTAATATAACGTAATATACAGTGTATCATTGAAAATACCTTATAATATAACGTAATATGCAGTGTATCATTGAAAATACCTTCTAATATATCGTTGTTTATCATTGAAAATACCTTATAATATAACGTAATATGCAGTGTATCATTGAAAATACCTTCTAATATATCGTAGTTTATCATTGAAAATACCTTATAATATAACGTAATATGCAGTGTATCATTGAAAATACCTTATAACATATCCTAATATGCAGTGTATCATAGAAAATACCTTATAATATAACGTAATATGCAGTATATCAATGAAAATACCTTATAATATAGCGTAATATCCAGTGTATCATTGAAAATACCTTATAATATAACGTAATATGCAGTGTATCATTGAAAATACCTTGTAATATAACGTAATATGCAGTGTATCATTGAAAATACCTTCTAATATATCGTAGTTTATCATTGAAAATACCTTATAATATAACGTAATATGCAGTGTATCATTGAAAATACCTTATAATATAACGTAATATGCAGTGTATCATTGAAAATACCTTATATCATATCGTAATATGCAGTGTATCATTGAAAATACCATATAATATAACGTAATATGCAGTGTATCATTGAAAATACCTTATAACATATCCTAATATGCAGTGTATCATAGAAAATACCTTATAATATAACGTAATATGCAGTGTATCATAGAAAATACCATGTAATATAACGTAATATACAGTGTATCATTGAAAATACCTTATAATATAACGTAATATGCAGTGTATCATTGAAAATACCTTCTAATATATCGTAGTTTATCATTGAAAATACCTTATAATATAACGTAATATGCAGTGTATCATTGAAAATACCTTATAACATATCCTAATATGCAGTGTATCATAGAAAATACCTTATAATATAACGTAATATGCAGTGTATCATTGAAAATACCTTATAACATATCCTAATATGCAGTGTATCATTGAAAATACCATATAATATAACGTAATATGCAGTGTATCATTGAAAATACCTTATAACATATCCTAATATGCAGTGTATCATAGAAAATACCTTATAATATAACGTAATATGCAGTGTATCATTGAAAATACCTTATAATATAACGTAATATGCAGTATATCAAAGAAAATACCATGTAATATAACGTAATATACAGTGTATCATTGAAAATACCTTATAATATAACGTAATATGCAGTGTATCATTGAAAATACCTTCTAATATATCGTTGTTTATCATTGAAAATACCTTATAATATAACGTAATATGCAGTGTATCATTGAAAATACCTTCTAATATATCGTAGTTTATCATTGAAAATACCTTATAATATAACGTAATATGCAGTGTATCATTGAAAATACCTTATAACATATCCTAATATGCAGTGTATCATAGAAAATACCTTATAATATAACGTAATATGCAGTGTATCATTGAAAATACCTTATATCATATCGTAATATGCAGTGTATCATTGAAAATACCTTATAATATAACGTAATATGCAGTGTATCATAGAAAATACCATGTAATATAACGTAATATACAGTGTATCATTGAAAATACCTTATAATATAACGTAATATGCAGTGTATCATTGAAAATACATTCTAATATATCGTAGTTTATCATTGAAAATACCTTATAATATAACGTAATATGCAGTGTATCATTGAAAATACCTTATAACATATCCTAATATGCAGTGTATCATAGAAAATACCTTATAATATAACGTAATATGCAGTGTATCATTGAAAATACCTTATTACATATCGTAATATGCAGTGTATCATTGAAAATACCATATAATATAACGTAATATGCAGTGTATCATTGAAAATACCTTATAACATATCCTAATATGCAGTGTATCATTGAAAATACCTTATAATATAACGTAATATGCAGTGTATCATTGAAAATACATTATATCATATCGTAATATGCAGTGTATCATTGAAAATACCTTATAATATAACGTAATATGCAGTGTATCATAGAAAATACCATGTAATATAACGTAATATACAGTGTATCATTGAAAATACCTTATAATATAACGTAATATGCAGTGTATCATTGAAAATACCTTGTAATATATCGTAGTTTATCATTGAAAATACCTTATAATATAACGTAATATGCAGTGTATCATTGAAAATACCTTATAATATAACGTAATATGCAGTGTATCATTGAAAATACCTTATAATATAACGTAATATGCAGTATATCATAGAAAATACCATGTAATATAACGTAATATACAGTGTATCATTGAAAATACCTTATGATATAACGTAATATGCAGTGTATCATTGAAAATACCTTCTAATATATCGTTGTTTATCATTGAAAATACCTTATAATATAACGTAATATGCAGTGTATCATTGAAAATACCTTATAATATAACGTAATATGCAGTATATCATAGAAAATACCATGTAATATAACGTAATATACAGTGTATCATTGAAAATACCTTATAATATAACGTAATATGCAGTGTATCATTGAAAATACCTTCTAATATATCGTTGTTTATCATTGAAAATACCTTATAATATAACGTAATATGCAGTGTATCATTGAAAATACCTTCTAATATATCGTAGTTTATCATTGAAAATACCTTATAATATAACGTAATATGCAGTGTATCATTGAAAATACCTTATAACATATCCTAATATGCAGTGTATCATAGAAAATACCTTATAATATAACGTAATATGCAGTATATCAATGAAAATACCTTATAATATAGCGTAATATCCAGTGTATCATTGAAAATACCTTATAATATAACGTAATATGCAGTGTATCATTGAAAATACCTGGTAATATAACGTAATATGCAGTGTATCATTGAAAATACCTTCTAATATATCGTTGTTTATCATTGAAAATACCTTATAATATAACGTTGTATGCAGTGTATCATTGAAAATACCTTCTAATATATCGTAGTTTATCATTGAAAATACCTTATAATATAACGTAATATGCAGTGTATCATTGAAAATACCTTATAACATATCCTAATATGCAGTGTATCATAGAAAATACCTTATAATATAACGTAATATGCAGTGTATCATTGAAAATACCTTATATCATATCGTAATATGCAGTGTATCATTGAAAATACCATATAATATAACGTAATATGCAGTGTATCATTGAAAATACCTTGTAATATATCGTAGTTTATCATTGAAAATACCTTATAATATAACGTAATATGCAGTGTATCACTGAAAATACCTTATAATATAACGTAATATGCAGTGTATCATTGAAAATACCTTATATCATATCGTAATATGCAGTGTATCATTGAAAATACCTTATAATATAACGTAATATGCAGTGTATCATAGAAAATACCATGTAATATAACGTAATATACAGTGTATCATTGAAAATACCTTATAATATAACGTAATATGCAGTGTATCATTGAAAATACCTTCTAATATATCGTAGTTTATCATTGAAAATACCTTATAATATAACGTAATATGCAGTGTATCATTGAAAATACCTTATAATATAACGTAATATGCAGTGTATCATTGAAAATACCTTATAATATAACGTAATATGCAGTGTATCATTGAAAATACCTGGTAATATAACGTAATATGCAGTGTATCATTGAAAATACCTTCTAATATATCGTTGTTTATCATTGAAAATACCTTATAATATAACGTAGTATGCAGTGTATCATTGAAAATACCTTCTAATATATCGTAGTTTATCATTGAAAATACCTTATAATATAACGTAATATGCAGTGTATCATTGAAAATACCTTATAACATATCCTAATATGCAGTGTATCATTGAAAATACCTTATAATATAACGTAATATGCAGTGTATCATTGAAAATACCTTATATCATATCGTAATATGCAGTGTATCATTGAAAATACCATATAATATAACGTAATATGCAGTGTATCATTGAAAATACCTTCTAATATATCGTAGTTTATCATTGAAAATACCTTATAATATAACGTAATATGCAGTGTATCATTGAAAATACCTTATAATATAACGTAATATGCAGTGTATCATTGAAAATACCTTATAATATAACGTAATATGCAGTATATCATAGAAAATACCATGTAATATAACGTAATATACAGTGTATCATTGAAAATACCTTATAATATAACGTAATATGCAGTGTATCATTGAAAATACCTTCTAATATATCGTTGTTTATCATTGAAAATACCTTATAATATAACGTAATATGCAGTGTATCATTGAAAATACCTTATAATATAACGTAATATGCAGTATATCATAGAAAATACCATGTAATATAACGTAATATACAGTGTATCATTGAAAATACCTTATAATATAACGTAATATGCAGTGTATCATTGAAAATACCTTCTAATATATCGTTGTTTATCATTGAAAATACCTTATAATATAACGTAATATGCAGTGTATCATTGAAAATACCTTATAATATAACGTAATATGCAGTATATCATAGAAAATACCATGTAATATAACGTAATATACAGTGTATCATTGAAAATACCTTATAATATAACGTAATATGCAGTGTATCATTGAAAATACCTTCTAATATATCGTTGTTTATCATTGAAAATACCTTATAATATAACGTAATATGCAGTGTATCATTGAAAATACCTTCTAATATATCGTAGTTTATCATTGAAAATACCTTATAATATAACGTAATATGCAGTGTATCATTGAAAATACCTTATAACATATCCTAATATGCAGTGTATCATAGAAAATACCTTATAATATAACGTAATATGCAGTATATCAATGAAAATACCTTATAATATAGCGTAATATCCAGTGTATCATTGAAAATACCTTATAATATAACGTAATATGCAGTGTATCATTGAAAATACCTTGTAATATAACGTAATATGCAGTGTATCATTGAAAATACCTTCTAATATATCGTTGTTTATCATTGAAAATACCTTATAATATAACGTAATATGCAGTGTATCATTGAAAATACCTTCTAATATATCGTAGTTTATCATTGAAAATACCTTATAATATAACGTAATATGCAGTGTATCATAGAAAATACCTTATAATATAACGTAATATGCAGTGTATCATTGAAAATACCTTATATCATATCGTAATATGCAGTGTATCATTGAAAATACCTTATAATATAACGTAATATGCAGTGTATCATTGAAAATACCTTCTAATATATCGTAGTTTATCATTGAAAATACCTTATAACATATCCTAATATGCAGTGTATCATAGAAAATACCTTATAATATAACGTAATATGCAGTGTATCATTGAAAATACCTTATATCATATCGTAATATGCAGTGTATCATTGAAAATACCATATAATATAACGTAATATGCAGTGTATCATTGAAAATACCTTGTAATATATCGTAGTTTATCATTGAAAATACCTTATAATATAACGTAATATGCAGTGTATCACTGAAAATACCTTATAATATAACGTAATATGCAGTGTATCATTGAAAATACCTTATATCATATCGTAATATGCAGTGTATCATTGAAAATACCTTATAATATAACGTAATATGCAGTGTATCATAGAAAATACCATGTAATATAACGTAATATACAGTGTATCATTGAAAATACCTTATAATATAACGTAATATGCAGTGTATCATTGAAAATACCTTGTAATATATCGTAGTTTATCATTGAAAATACCTTATAATATAACGTAATATGCAGTGTATCATTGAAAATACCTTATAATATAACGTAATATGCAGTGTATCATTGAAAATACCTTATAATATAACGTAATATGCAGTGTATCATTGAAAATACCTTCTAATATATCGTTGTTTATCATTGAAAATACCTTATAATATAACGTAGTATGCAGTGTATCATTGAAAATACCTTCTAATATATCGTAGTTTATCATTGAAAATACCTTATAATATAACGTAATATGCAGTGTATCATTGAAAATACCTTATAACATATCCTAATATGCAGTGTATCATTGAAAATACCTTATAATATAACGTAATATGCAGTGTATCATTGAAAATACCTTATATCATATCGTAATATGCAGTGTATCATTGAAAATACCATATAATATAACGTAATATGCAGTGTATCATTGAAAATACCTTGTAATATATCGTAGTTTATCATTGAAAATACCTTATAATATAACGTAATATGCAGTGTATCATTGAAAATACCTTATAATATAACGTAATATGCAGTGTATCATTGAAAATACCTTATAATATAACGTAATATGCAGTATATCATAGAAAATACCATGTAATATAACGTAATATACAGTGTATCATTGAAAATACCTTATAATATAACGTAATATGCAGTGTATCATTGAAAATACCTTCTAATATATCGTTGTTTATCATTGAAAATACCTTATAATATAACGTAATATGCAGTGTATCATTGAAAATACCTTATAATATAACGTAATATGCAGTATATCATAGAAAATACCATGTAATATAACGTAATATACAGTGTATCATTGAAAATACCTTATAATATAACGTAATATGCAGTGTATCATTGAAAATACCTTCTAATATATCGTTGTTTATCATTGAAAATACCTTATAATATAACGTAATATGCAGTGTATCATTGAAAATACCTTATAATATAACGTAATATGCAGTATATCATAGAAAATACCATGTAATATAACGTAATATACAGTGTATCATTGAAAATACCTTATAATATAACGTAATATGCAGTGTATCATTGAAAATACCTTCTAATATATCGTTGTTTATCATTGAAAATACCTTATAATATAACGTAATATGCAGTGTATCATTGAAAATACCTTCTAATATATCGTAGTTTATCATTGAAAATACCTTATAATATAACGTAATATGCAGTGTATCATTGAAAATACCTTATAACATATCCTAATATGCAGTGTATCATAGAAAATACCTTATAATATAACGTAATATGCAGTATATCAATGAAAATACCTTATAATATAGCGTAATATCCAGTGTATCATTGAAAATACCTTATAATATAACGTAATATGCAGTGTATCATTGAAAATACCTTATAATATAACGTAATATGCAGTGTATCATTGAAAATACCTTCTAATATATCGTTGTTTATCATTGAAAATACCTTATAATATAACGTAGTATGCAGTGTATCATTGAAAATACCTTCTAATATATCGTAGTTTATCATTGAAAATACCTTATAATATAACGTAATATGCAGTGTATCATAGAAAATACCTTATAATATAACGTAATATGCAGTGTATCATTGAAAATACCTTATATCATATCGTAATATGCAGTGTATCATTGAAAATACCTTATAATATAACGTAATATGCAGTGTATCATTGAAAATACCTTATAATATATCGTAGTTTATCATTGAAAATACCTTATAACATATCCTAATATGCAGTGTATCATAGAAAATACCTTATAATATAACGTAATATGCAGTGTATCATTGAAAATACCTTATATCATATCGTAATATGCAGTGTATCATTGAAAATACCATATAATATAACGTAATATGCAGTGTATCATTGAAAATACCTTGTAATATATCGTAGTTTATCATTGAAAATACCTTATAATATAACGTAATATGCAGTGTATCACTGAAAATACCTTATAATATAACGTAATATGCAGTGTATCATTGAAAATACCTTATATCATATCGTAATATGCAGTGTATCATTGAAAATACCTTATAATATAACGTAATATGCAGTGTATCATAGAAAATACCATGTAATATAACGTAATATACAGTGTATCATTGAAAATACCTTATAATATAACGTAATATGCAGTGTATCATTGAAAATACCTTGTAATATATCGTAGTTTATCATTGAAAATACCTTATAATATAACGTAATATGCAGTGTATCATTGAAAATACCTTATAATATAACGTAATATGCAGTGTATCATTGAAAATACCTTATAATATAACGTAATATGCAGTGTATCATTGAAAATACCTGGTAATATAACGTAATATGCAGTGTATCATTGAAAATACCTTCTAATATATCGTTGTTTATCATTGAAAATACCTTATAATATAACGTAGTATGCAGTGTATCATTGAAAATACCTTCTAATATATCGTAGTTTATCATTGAAAATACCTTATAATATAACGTAATATGCAGTGTATCATTGAAAATACCTTATAACATATCCTAATATGCAGTGTATCATAGAAAATACCTTATAATATAACGTAATATGCAGTGTATCATTGAAAATACCTTATATCATATCGTAATATGCAGTGTATCATTGAAAATACCATATAATATAACGTAATATGCAGTGTATCATTGAAAATACCTTGTAATATATCGTAGTTTATCATTGAAAATACCTTATAATATAACGTAATATGCAGTGTATCATTGAAAATACCTTATAATATAACGTAATATGCAGTGTATCATTGAAAATACCTTATAATATAACGTAATATGCAGTATATCATAGAAAATACCATGTAATATAACGTAATATACAGTGTATCATTGAAAATACCTTATAATATAACGTAATATGCAGTGTATCATTGAAAATACCTTCTAATATATCGTTGTTTATCATTGAAAATACCTTATAATATAACGTAATATGCAGTGTATCATTGAAAATACCTTATAATATAACGTAATATGCAGTATATCATAGAAAATACCATGTAATATAACGTAATATACAGTGTATCATTGAAAATACCTTATAATATAACGTAATATGCAGTGTATCATTGAAAATACCTTCTAATATATCGTTGTTTATCATTGAAAATACCTTATAATATAACGTAATATGCAGTGTATCATTGAAAATACCTTATAATATAACGTAATATGCAGTATATCATAGAAAATACCATGTAATATAACGTAATATACAGTGTATCATTGAAAATACCTTATAATATAACGTAATATGCAGTGTATCATTGAAAATACCTTCTAATATATCGTTGTTTATCATTGAAAATACCTTATAATATAACGTAATATGCAGTGTATCATTGAAAATACCTTCTAATATATCGTAGTTTATCATTGAAAATACCTTATAATATAACGTAATATGCAGTGTATCATTGAAAATACCTTATAACATATCCTAATATGCAGTGTATCATAGAAAATACCTTATAATATAACGTAATATGCAGTATATCAATGAAAATACCTTATAATATAGCGTAATATCCAGTGTATCATTGAAAATACCTTATAATATAACGTAATATGCAGTGTATCATTGAAAATACCTTGTAATATAACGTAATATGCAGTGTATCATTGAAAATACCTTCTAATATATCGTTGTTTATCATTGAAAATACCTTATAATATAACGTAGTATGCAGTGTATCATTGAAAATACCTTCTAATATATCGTAGTTTATCATTGAAAATACCTTATAATATAACGTAATATGAAGTGTATCATTGAAAATACCTTGTAATATATCGTAGTTTATCATTGAAAATACCTTATAATATAACGTAATATGCAGTGTATCATTGAAAATACCTTATAATATAACGTAATATGCAGTGTATCATTGAAAATACCTTATAATATAACGTAATATGCAGTGTATCATACAAAATACCATGTAATATAACGTAATATACAGTGTATCATTGAAAATACCTTATAATATAACGTAATATGCAGTGTATCATTGAAAATACCTTGTAATATATCGTAGTTTATCATTGAAAATACCTTATAATATAACGTAATATGCAGTGTATCATTGAAAATACCTTATAATATAACGTAATATGCAGTGTATCATTGAAAATACCTTATAATATAACGTAATATGCAGTATATCATAGAAAATACCATGTAATATAACGTAATATACAGTGTATCATTGAAAATACCTTATAATATAACGTAATATGCAGTGTATCATTGAAAATACCTTCTAATATATCGTTGTTTATCATTGAAAATACCTTATAATATAACGTAATATGCAGTGTATCATTGAAAATACCTTCTAATATATCGTAGTTTATCATTGAAAATACCTTATAATATAACGTAATATGCAGTGTATCATTGAAAATACCTTATAACATATCCTAATATGCAGTGTATCATAGAAAATACCTTATAATATAACGTAATATGCAGTATATCAATGAAAATACCTTATAATATAGCGTAATATCCAGTGTATCATTGAAAATACCTTATAATATAACGTAATATGCAGTGTATCATTGAAAATACCTTGTAATATAACGTAATATGCAGTGTATCATTGAAAATACCTTCTAATATATCGTTGTTTATCATTGAAAATACCTTATAATATAACGTAGTATGCAGTGTATCATTGAAAATACCTTCTAATATATCGTAGTTTATCATTGAAAATACCTTATAATATAACGTAATATGAAGTGTATCATTGAAAATACCTTGTAATATATCGTAGTTTATCATTGAAAATACCTTATAATATAACGTAATATGCAGTGTATCATTGAAAATACCTTATAATATAACGTAATATGCAGTGTATCATTGAAAATACCTTATAATATAACGTAATATGCAGTATATCATACAAAATACCATGTAATATAACGTAATATACAGTGTATCATTGAAAATACCTTATAATATAACGTAATATGCAGTGTATCATTGAAAATACCTTGTAATATATCGTAGTTTATCATTGAAAATACCTTATAATATAACGTAATATGCAGTGTATCATTGAAAATACCTTATAATATAACGTAATATGCAGTGTATCATTGAAAATACCTTATAATATAACGTAATATGCAGTATATCAAAGAAAATACCATGTAATATAACGTAATATACAGTGTATCATTGAAAATACCTTATAATATAACGTAATATGCAGTGTATCAATGAAAATACCTTATATCATATCGTAATATGCAGTGTATCATTGAAAATACCTTATAATATAACGTAATATGCAGTGTATCATAGAAAATACCATGTAATATAACGTAATATACAGTGTATCATTGAAAATACCTTATAATATAACGTAATATGCAGTGTATCATTGAAAATACCTTGTAATATATCGTAGTTTATCATTGAAAATACCTTATAATATAACGTAATATGCAGTGTATCATTGAAAATACCTTCTAATATATCGTTGTTTATCATTGAAAATACCTTATAATATAACGTAATATGCAGTGTATCATTGAAAATACCTTATAATATAACGTAATATGCAGTATATCATAGAAAATACCATGTAATATAACGTAATATACAGTGTATCATTGAAAATACCTTATAATATAACGTAATATGCAGTGTATCATTGAAAATACCTTATAATATATCGTAGTTTATCATTGATAATACCTTATAATATAACGTAATATGCAGTGTATCATTGAAAATACCTTATAATATAACGTAATATGCAGTGTATCATTGAAAATACCTTATAATATAACGTAATATGCAGTGTATCATAGAAAATACCATGTAATATAACGTAATATACAGTGTATCATTGAAAATACCTTATAATATAACGTAATATGCAGTGTATCATTGAAAATACCTTCTAATATATCGTTGTTTATCATTGAAAATACCTTATAATATAACGTAATATGCAGTGTATCATTGAAAATACCTTGTAATATATCGTAGTTTATCATTGAAAATACCTTATAATATAACGTAATATGCAGTGTATCATTGAAAATACCTTATAATATAACGTAATATGCAGTATATCAAAGAAAATACCATGTAATATAACGTAATATACAGTGTATCATTGAAAATACCTTATAATATAACGTAATATGCAGTGTATCATTGAAAATACCTTCTAATATATCGTTGTTTATCATTGAAAATACCTTATAATATAACGTAATATGCAGTGTATCATTGAAAATACCTTATAATATAACGTAATATGCAGTATATCATAGAAAATACCATGTAATATAACGTAATATACAGTGTATCATTGAAAATACCTTATAATATAACGTAATATGCAGTGTATCATTGAAAATACCTTCTAATATATCGTTGTTTATCATTGAAAATACCTTATAATATAACGTAATATGCAGTGTATCATTGAAAATACCTTCTAATATATCGTAGTTTATCATTGAAAATACCTTATAATATAACGTAATATGCAGTATATCAATGAAAATACCTTATAATATAGCGTAATATCCAGTGTATCATTGAAAATACCTTATAATATAACGTAATATGCAGTGTATCATTGAAAATACCTTGTAATATAACGTAATATGCAGTGTATCATTGAAAATACCTTCTAATATATCGTTGTTTATCATTGAAAATACCTTATAATATAACGTAGTATGCAGTGTATCATTGAAAATACCTTCTAATATATCGTTGTTTATCATTGAAAATACCTTATAATATAACGTAATATGCAGTGTATCATTGAAAATACCTTATAATATAACGTAATATGCAGTATATCATAGAAAATACCATGTAATATAACGTAATATACAGTGTATCATTGAAAATACCTTATAATATAACGTAATATGCAGTGTATCATTGAAAATACCTTGTAATATATCGTAGTTTATCATTGATAATACCTTATAATATAACGTAATATGCAGTGTATCATTGAAAATACCTTATAATATAACGTAATATGCAGTGTATCATTGAAAATACCTTATAATATAACGTAATATGCAGTATATCATAGAAAATACCATGTAATATAACGTAATATACAGTGTATCATTGAAAATACCTTATAATATAACGTAATATGCAGTGTATCATTGAAAATACCTTCTAATATATCGTTGTTTATCATTGAAAATACCTTATAATATAACGTAATATGCAGTGTATCATTGAAAATACCTTATAATATAACGTAATATGCAGTATATCATAGAAAATACCATGTAATATAACGTAATATACAGTGTATCATAGAAAATACCTTATAATATAACGTAATATGCAGTGTATCATTGAAAATACCTTCTAATATATCGTAGTTTATCATTGAAAATACCTTATAATATAACGTAATATGCAGTGTATCATTGAAAATACCTTATAACATATCCTAATATGCAGTGTATCATAGAAAATACCTTATAATATAACGTAATATGCAGTGTATCATTGAAAATACCTTATTACATATCGTAATATGCAGTGTATCATTGAAAATACCATATAATATAACGTAATATGCAGTGTATCATTGAAAATACCTTATAACATATCCTAATATGCAGTGTATCATTGAAAATACCTTATAATATAACGTAATATGCAGTGTATCATTGAAAATACCTTATATCATATCGTAATATGCAGTGTATCATTGAAAATACCTTATAATATAACGTAATATGCAGTGTATCATAGAAAATACCTTATAATATAACGTAATATGCAGTGTATCATTGAAAATACCTTATTACATATCGTAATATGCAGTGTATCATTGAAAATACCATATAATATAACGTAATATGCAGTGTATCATTGAAAATACCTTATAACATATCCTAATATGCAGTGTATCATAGAAAATACCTTATAATATAACGTAATATGCAGTGTATCATTGAAAATACCTTATATCATATCGTAATATGCAGTGTATCATTGAAAATACCTTATAATATAACGTAATATGCAGTGTATCATAGAAAATACCATGTAATATAACGTAATATACAGTGTATCATTGAAAATACCTTATAATATAACGTAATATGCAGTGTATCATTGAAAATACCATGTAATATAACGTAATATACAGTGTATCATTGAAAATACCTTATAATATAATGTAATATGCAGTGTATCATTGAAAATACCTTCTAATATATCGTAGTTTATCATTGAAAATACCTTGTAATATATCGTAGTTTATCATTGATAATACCTTATAATATAACGTAATACGCAGTGTATCATTGAAAATACCTTATAATATAACGTAATATGCAGTGTATCATTGAAAATACCTTATAATATAACGTAATATGCAGTGTATCATTGAAAATACCTTATAATATAACGTAATATGCAGTGTATCATAGAAAATACCATGTAATATAACGTAATATACAGTGTATCATTGAAAATACCTTATAATATAACGTAATATGCAGTGTATCATTGAAAATACCTTCTAATATATCGTAGTTTATCATTGAAAATACCTTATAATATAACGTAATATGCAGTGTATCATTGAAAATACCTTATAACATATCCTAATATGCAGTGTATCATAGAAAATACCTTATAATATAACGTAATATGCAGTGTATCATTGAAAATACCTTATTACATATCGTAATATGCAGTGTATCATTGAAAATACCATATAATATAACGTAATATGCAGTGTATCATTGAAAATACCTTATAACATATCCTAATATGCAGTGTATCATAGAAAATACCTTATAATATAACGTAATATGCAGTGTATCATTGAAAATACCTTATATCATATCGTAATATGCAGTGTATCATTGAAAATACCTTATAATATAACGTAATATGCAGTGTATCATAGAAAATACCTTATAATATAACGTAATATGCAGTGTATCATTGAAAATACCTTATTACATATCGTAATATGCAGTGTATCATTGAAAATACCATATAATATAACGTAATATGCAGTATATCATAGAAAATACCATGTAATATAACGTAATATACAGTGTATCATTGAAAATACCTTATAATATAACGTAATATGCAGTGTATCATTGAAAATACCTTCTAATATATCGTTGTTTATCATTGAAAATACCTTATAATATAACGTAATATACAGTGTATCATTGAAAATACCTTATAATATAACGTAATATGCAGTATATCATAGAAAATACCATGTAATATAACGTAATATACAGTGTATCATTGAAAATACCTTATAATATAACGTAATATGCAGTGTATCATTGAAAATACCTTGTAATATATCGTAGTTTATCATTGAAAATACCTTATAATATAACGTAATATGCAGTGTATCATTGAAAATACCTTATAATATAACGTAATATGCAGTATATCATAGAAAATACCATGTAATATAACGTAATATACAGTGTATCATTGAAAATACCTTATAATATAACGTAATATGCAGTGTATCATTGAAAATACCTTCTAATATATCGTTGTTTATCATTGAAAATACCTTATAATATAACGTAATATGCAGTGTATCATTGAAAATACCTTATAACATATCCTAATATGCAGTGTATCATAGAAAATACCTTATAATATAACGTAATATGCAGTGTATCATTGAAAATACCTTATTACATATCGTAATATGCAGTGTATCATTGAAAATACCATATAATATAACGTAATATGCAGTGTATCATTGAAAATACCTTATAACATATCCTAATATGCAGTGTATCATAGAAAATACCTTATAATATAACGTAATATGCAGTGTATCATTGAAAATACCTTATATCATATCGTAATATGCAGTGTATCATTGAAAATACCTTATAATATAACGTAATATGCAGTGTATCATAGAAAATACCTTATAATATAACGTAATATGCAGTGTATCATTGAAAATACCTTATTACATATCGTAATATGCAGTGTATCATTGAAAATACCATATAATATAACGTAATATGCAGTGTATCATTGAAAATACCTTATAACATATCCTAATATGCAGTGTATCATAGAAAATACCTTATAATATAACGTAATATGCAGTGTATCATTGAAAATACCTTATATCATATCGTAATATGCAGTGTATCATTGAAAATACCTTATAATATAACGTAATATGCAGTGTATCATAGAAAATACCATGTAATATAACGTAATATACAGTGTATCATTGAAAATACCTTATAATATAACGTAATATGCAGTGTATCATTGAAAATACCATGTAATATAACGTAATATACAGTGTATCATTGAAAATACCTTATAATATAATGTAATATGCAGTGTATCATTGAAAATACCTTCTAATATATCGTAGTTTATCATTGAAAATACCTTGTAATATATCGTAGTTTATCATTGATAATACCTTATAATATAACGTAATACGCAGTGTATCATTGAAAATACCTTATAATATAACGTAATATGCAGTGTATCATTGAAAATACCTTATAATATAACGTAATATGCAGTGTATCATTGAAAATACCTTATAATATAACGTAATATGCAGTATATCATAGAAAATACCATGTAATATAACGTAATATACAGTGTATCATTGAAAATACCTTATAATATAACGTAATATGCAGTGTATCATTGAAAATACCTTCTAATATATCGTAGTTTATCATTGAAAATACCTTATAATATAACGTAATATGCAGTGTATCATTGAAAATACCTTATAACATATCCTAATATGCAGTGTATCATAGAAAATACCTTATAATATAACGTAATATGCAGTGTATCATTGAAAATACCTTATTACATATCGTAATATGCAGTGTATCATTGAAAATACCATATAATATAACGTAATATGCAGTGTATCATTGAAAATACCTTATAACATATCCTAATATGCAGTGTATCATAGAAAATACCTTATAATATAACGTAATATGCAGTGTATCATTGAAAATACCTTATATCATATCGTAATATGCAGTGTATCATTGAAAATACCTTATAATATAACGTAATATGCAGTGTATCATAGAAAATACCTTATAATATAACGTAATATGCAGTGTATCATTGAAAATACCTTATAACATATCGTAATATGCAGTGTATCATTGAAAATACCATATAATATAACGTAATATGCAGTATATCATAGAAAATACCATGTAATATAACGTAATATGCAGTGTATCATTGAAAATACCTTATAATATAACGTAATATGCAGTGTATCATTGAAAATACCTTCTAATATATCGTTGTTTATCATTGAAAATACCTTATAATATAACGTAATATACAGTGTATCATTGAAAATACCTTATAATATAACGTAATATGCAGTATATCATAGAAAATACCATGTAATATAACGTAATATACAGTGTATCATTGAAAATACCTTATAATATAACGTAATATGCAGTGTATCATTGAAAATACCTTGTAATATATCGTAGTTTATCATTGAAAATACCTTATAATATAACGTAATATGCAGTGTATCATTGAAAATACCTTATAATATAACGTAATATGCAGTATATCATAGAAAATACCATGTAATATAACGTAATATACAGTGTATCATTGAAAATACCTTATAATATAACGTAATATGCAGTGTATCATTGAAAATACCTTCTAATATATCGTTGTTTATCATTGAAAATACCTTATAATATAACGTAATATGCAGTGTATCATTGAAAATACCTTATAATATAACGTAATATGCAGTATATCATAGAAAATACCATGTAATATAACGTAATATACAGTGTATCATTGAAAATACCTTATAATATAATGTAATATGCAGTGTATCATTGAAAATACCTTCTAATATATCGTAGTTTATCATTGAAAATACCTTGTAATATATCGTAGTTTATCATTGATAATACCTTATAATATAACGTAATATGCAGTGTATCATTGAAAATACCTTATAATATAACGTAATATGCAGTGTATCATTGAAAATACCTTATAATATAACGTAATATGCAGTATATCATAGAAAATACCATGTAATATAACGTAATATACAGTGTATCATTGAAAATACCTTATAATATAACGTAATATGCAGTGTATCATTGAAAATACCTTCTAATATATCGTTGTTTATCATTGAAAATACCTTATAATATAACGTAATATGCAGTGTATCATTGAAAATACCTTATAATATAACGTAATATGCAGTATATCATAGAAAATACCATGTAATATAACGTAATATACAGTGTATCATTGAAAATACCTTATAATATAACGTAATATGCAGTGTATCATTGAAAATACCTTCTAATATATCGTAGTTTATCATTGAAAATACCTTATAATATAACGTAATATGCAGTGTATCATTGAAAATACCTTATAACATATCCTAATATGCAGTGTATCATAGAAAATACCTTATAATATAACGTAATATGCAGTGTATCATTGAAAATACCTTATTACATATCGTAATATGCAGTGTATCATTGAAAATACCATATAATATAACGTAATATGCAGTGTATCATTGAAAATACCTTATAACATATCCTAATATGCAGTGTATCATAGAAAATACCTTATAATATAACGTAATATGCAGTGTATCATTGAAAATACCTTATATCATATCGTAATATGCAGTGTATCATTGAAAATACCTTATAATATAACGTAATATGCAGTGTATCATAGAAAATACCTTATAATATAACGTAATATGCAGTGTATCATTGAAAATACCTTATTACATATCGTAATATGCAGTGTATCATTGAAAATACCATATAATATAACGTAATATGCAGTGTATCATTGAAAATACCTTATAACATATCCTAATATGCAGTGTATCATAGAAAATACCTTATAATATAACGTAATATGCAGTGTATCATTGAAAATACCTTATATCATATCGTAATATGCAGTGTATCATTGAAAATACCTTATAATATAACGTAATATGCAGTGTATCATAGAAAATACCATGTAATATAACGTAATATACAGTGTATCATTGAAAATACCTTATAATATAACGTAATATGCAGTGTATCATTGAAAATACCATGTAATATAACGTAATATACAGTGTATCATTGAAAATACCTTATAATATAATGTAATATGCAGTGTATCATTGAAAATACCTTCTAATATATCGTAGTTTATCATTGAAAATACCTTGTAATATATCGTAGTTTATCATTGATAATACCTTATAATATAACGTAATACGCAGTGTATCATTGAAAATACCTTATAATATAACGTAATATGCAGTGTATCATTGAAAATACCTTATAATATAACGTAATATGCAGTGTATCATTGAAAATACCTTATAATATAACGTAATATGCAGTATATCATAGAAAATACCATGTAATATAACGTAATATACAGTGTATCATTGAAAATACCTTATAATATAACGTAATATGCAGTGTATCATTGAAAATACCTTCTAATATATCGTAGTTTATCATTGAAAATACCTTATAATATAACGTAATATGCAGTGTATCATTGAAAATACCTTATAACATATCCTAATATGCAGTGTATCATAGAAAATACCTTATAATATAACGTAATATGCAGTGTATCATTGAAAATACCTTATTACATATCGTAATATGCAGTGTATCATTGAAAATACCATATAATATAACGTAATATGCAGTGTATCATTGAAAATACCTTATAACATATCCTAATATGCAGTGTATCATAGAAAATACCTTATAATATAACGTAATATGCAGTGTATCATTGAAAATACCTTATATCATATCGTAATATGCAGTGTATCATTGAAAATACCTTATAATATAACGTAATATGCAGTGTATCATAGAAAATACCTTATAATATAACGTAATATGCAGTGTATCATTGAAAATACCTTATTACATATCGTAATATGCAGTGTATCATTGAAAATACCATATAATATAACGTAATATGCAGTATATCATAGAAAATACCATGTAATATAACGTAATATACAGTGTATCATTGAAAATACCTTATAATATAACGTAATATGCAGTGTATCATTGAAAATACCTTCTAATATATCGTTGTTTATCATTGAAAATACCTTATAATATAACGTAATATGCAGTGTATCATTGAAAATACCTTATAATATAACGTAATATGCAGTATATCATAGAAAATACCATGTAATATAACGTAATATACAGTGTATCATTGAAAATACCTTATAATATAACGTAATATGCAGTGTATCATTGAAAATACCTTGTAATATATCGTAGTTTATCATTGAAAATACCTTATAATATAACGTAATATGCAGTGTATCATTGAAAATACCTTATAATATAACGTAATATGCAGTGTATCATTGAAAATACCTTATAATATAACGTAATATGCAGTATATCATAGAAAATACCATGTAATATAACGTAATATACAGTGTATCATTGAAAATACCTTATAATATAACGTAATATGCAGTGTATCATTGAAAATACCTTCTAATATATCGTTGTTTATCATTGAAAATACCTTATAATATAACGTAATATGCAGTGTATCATTGAAAATACCTTATAATATAACGTAATATGCAGTATATCATAGAAAATACCATGTAATATAACGTAATATACAGTGTATCATTGAAAATACCTTATAATATAATGTAATATGCAGTGTATCATTGAAAATACCTTCTAATATATCGTAGTTTATCATTGAAAATACCTTGTAATATATCGTAGTTTATCATTGAAAAGACCTTATAATATAACGTAATATTTAGTTTATCATTGAAAATACCTTATAACAAAACGTAATATGCAGTGTATCATTGAAAATACCTTATAATATAACGTAATATGCAGTATATCATAGAAAATACCATGTAATATAACGTAATATACAGTGTATCATTGAAAATACCTTATAATATAACGTAATATGCAGTGTATCATTGAAAATACCTTCTAATATATCGTTGTTTATCATTGAAAATACCTTATAATATAACGTAATATGCAGTGTATCATTGAAAATACCTTATAATATAACGTAATATGCAGTATATCATAGAAAATACCATGTAATATAACGTAATATACAGTGTATCATTGAAAATACCTTATAATATAACGTAATATGCAGTGTATCATTGAAAATACCTTCTAATATATCGTAGTTTATCATTGAAAATACCTTATAATATAACGTAATATGCAGTGTATCATTGAAAATACCTTATAACATATCCTAATATGCAGTGTATCATAGAAAATACCTTATAATATAACGTAATATGCAGTGTATCATTGAAAATACCTTATTACATATCGTAATATGCAGTGTATCATTGAAAATACCATATAATATAACGTAATATGCAGTGTATCATTGAAAATACCTTATAACATATCCTAATATGCAGTGTATCATAGAAAATACCTTATAATATAACGTAATATGCAGTGTATCATTGAAAATACCTTATATCATATCGTAATATGCAGTGTATCATGGAAAATACCTTATAATATAACGTAATATGCAGTGTATCATAGAAAATACCTTATAATATAACGTAATATGCAGTGTATCATTGAAAATACCTTATTACATATCGTAATATGCAGTGTATCATTGAAAATACCATATAATATAACGTAATATGCAGTGTATCATTGAAAATACCTTATAACATATCCTAATATGCAGTGTATCATAGAAAATACCTTATAATATAACGTAATATGCAGTGTATCATTGAAAATACCTTATATCATATCGTAATATGCAGTGTATCATTGAAAATACCTTATAATATAACGTAATATGCAGTGTATCATAGAAAATACCATGTAATATAACGTAATATACAGTGTATCATTGAAAATACCTTATAATATAACGTAATATGCAGTGTATCATAGAAAATACCATGTAATATAACGTAATATACAGTGTATCATTGAAAATACCTTATAATATAACGTAATATGCAGTGTATCATTGAAAATACCTTCTAATATATCGTTGTTTATCATTGAAAATACCTTATAATATAACGTAATATGCAGTGTATCATTGAAAATACCTTATAATATAACGTAATATGCAGTATATCATAGAAAATACCTTGTAATATAACGTAATATACAGTGTATCATTGAAAATACCTTATAATATAACGTAATATGCAGTGTATCATTGAAAATACCTTCTAATATATCGTTGTTTATCATTGAAAATACCTTATAATATAACGTAATATGCAGTGTATCATTGAAAATACCTTCTAATATATCGTAGTTTATCATTGAAAATACCTTATAATATAACGTAATATGCAGTGTATCATTGAAAATACCTTATAACATATCCTAATATGCAGTGTATCATAGAAAATACCTTATAATATAACGTAATATGCAGTGTATCATTGAAAATACCTTATTACATATCGTAATATGCAGTGTATCATTGAAAATACCATATAATATAACGTAATATGCAGTGTATCATTGAAAATACCTTATAACATATCCTAATATGCAGTGTATCATAGAAAATACCTTATAATATAACGTAATATGCAGTGTATCATTGAAAATACCTTATATCATATCGTAATATGCAGTGTATCATTGAAAATACCTTATAATATAACGTAATATGCAGTGTATCATAGAAAATACCTTATAATATAACGTAATATGCAGTGTATCATTGAAAATACCTTATTACATATCGTAATATGCAGTGTATCATTGAAAATACCATATAATATAACGTAATATGCAGTGTATCATTGAAAATACCTTATAACATATCCTAATATGCAGTGTATCATAGAAAATACCTTATAATATAACGTAATATGCAGTGTATCATTGAAAATACCTTATATCATATCGTAATATGCAGTGTATCATTGAAAATACCTTATAATATAACGTAATATGCAGTGTATCATAGAAAATACCATGTAATATAACGTAATATACAGTGTATCATTGAAAATACCTTATAATATAACGTAAAATGCAGTGTATCATTGAAAATACCTTGTAATATATCGTAGTTTATCATTGAAAATACCTTATAATATAACGTAATATGCAGTGTATCATTGAAAATACCTTATAATATAACGTAATATGCAGTGTATCATTGAAAATACCTTGTAATATAACGTAATATGCAGTGTATCATTGAAAATACCTTCTAATATATCGTTGTTTATCATTGAAAATACCTTATAATATAACGTAGTATGCAGTGTATCATTGAAAATACCTTCTAATATATCGTAGTTTATCATTGAAAATACCTTATAATATAACGTAATATGCAGTGTATCATTGAAAATACCTTATAACATATCCTAATATGCAGTGTATCATAGAAAATACCTTATAATATAACGTAATATGCAGTGTATCATTGAAAATACCTTATATCATATCGTAATATGCAGTGTATCATTGAAAATACCATATAATATAACGTAATATGCAGTGTATCATTGAAAATACCTTATAACATATCCTAATATGCAGTGTATCATAGAAAATACCTTATAATATAACGTAATATGCAGTGTATCATTGAAAATACCTTATAATATAACGTAATATGCAGTGTATCATTGAAAATACCTTATAATATAACGTAATATGCAGTATATCATAGAAAATACCATGTAATATAACGTAATATACAGTGTATCATTGAAAATACCTTATAATATAACGTAATATGCAGTGTATCATTGAAAATACCTTGTAATATATCGTAGTTTATCATTGAAAATAAGTTATAATATAACGTAATATGCAGTGTATCATTGAAAATACCTTATAATATAACGTAATATGCAGTGTATCATTGAAAATACCTTATAATATAACGTAATATGCAGTGTATCATTGAAAATACCTTCTAATATATCGTTGTTTATCATTGAAAATACCTTATAATATAACGTAATATGCAGTGTATCATTGAAAATACCTTATAACATATCCTAATATGCAGTGTATCATAGAAAATACCTTATAATATAACGTAATATGCAGTGTATCATTGAAAATACCTTGTAATATATCGTAGTTTATCATTGAAAATACCTTATAATATAACGTAATATGCAGTGTATCATTGAAAATACCTTATAATATAACGTAATATGCAGTGTATCATTGAAAATACCTTATAATATAACGTAATATGCAGTATATCATAGAAAATACCATGTAATATAACGTAATATACAGTGTATCATTGAAAATACCTTATAATCTAACGTAATATGCAGTGTATCATTGAAAATACCTTCTAATATATCGTAGTTTATCATTGAAGATACCTTATAATATAACGTAATATGCAGTGTATCATTGAAAATACCTTATAATATAACGTAATATGCAGTGTATCATTGAAAATACCTTATAATATAACGTAATATGCAGTATATCATAGAAAATACCATGTAATATAACGTAATATACAGTGTATCATTGAAAATACCTTATAATATAACGTAATATGCAGTGTATCATTGAAAATACCTGCTAATATATCGTAGTTTATCATTGAAAATACCTTATAATATAACGTAATATGCAGTGTATCATTGAAAATACCTTATAATATAACGTAATATGCAGTGTATCATAGAAAATACCATGTAATATAATGTAATATACAGTGTATCATTGAAAATACCTTATAATATAACGTAATATGCAGTGTATCATTGAAAATACCTTCTAATATATCGTAGTTTATCATTGAAAATACCTTATAATATAACGTAATATGCAGTGTATAATTGAAAATACCTTATAACATATCCTAATATGCAGTGTATCATAGAAAATACCTTATAATATAACGTAATATGCAGTGTATCATTGAAAATACCTTATTACATATCGTAATATGCAGTGTATCATTGAAAATACCATATAATATAACGTAATATGCAGTGTATCATTGAAAATACCTTATAACATATCCTAATATGCAGTGTATCATTGAAAATACCTTATTACATATCGTAATATGCAGTGTATCATTGAAAATACCATATAATATAACGTAATATGCAGTGTATCATTGAAAATACCTTATAACATATCGTAATATGCAGTGTATCATAGAAAATACCTTATAATATAACGTAATATGCAGTGTATCATTGAAAATACCTTATATCATATCGTAATATGCAGTGTATCATTGAAAATACCTTATAATATAACGTAATATGCAGTGTATCATAGAAAATACCATGTAATATAACGTAATATGCAGTGTATCATTGAAAATACCTTGTAATATATCGTAGTTTATCATTGAAAATACCTTATAATATAACGTAATATGCAGTGTATCATTGAAAATACCTTATAATATAACGTAATATGCAGTGTATCATTGAAAATACCTTATAATATAACGTAATATGCAGTGTATCATTGAAAATACCTTATAATATAACGTAATATGCAGTGTATCATTGAAAATACCTTCTAATATATCGTTGTTTATCATTGAAAATACCTTATAATATAACGTAATATGCAGTGTATCATTGAAAATACCTTATAACATATCCTAATATGCAGTGTATCATAGAAAATACCTTATAATATAACGTAATATGCAGTGTATCATTGAAAATACCTTGTAATATATCGTAGTTTATCATTGAAAATACCTTATAATATAACGTAATATGCAGTGTATCATTGAAAATACCTTATAATATAACGTAATATGCAGTGTATCATTGAAAATACCTTATAATATAACGTAATATGCAGTATATCATAGAAAATACCATGTAATATAACGTAATATACAGTGTATCATTGAAAATACCTTATAATCTAACGTAATATGCAGTGTATCATTGAAAATACCTTGTAATATATCGTAGTTTATCATTGAAGATACCTTATAATATAACGTAATATGCAGTGTATCATTGAAAATACCTTATAATATAACGTAATATGCAGTGTATCATTGAAAATACCTTATAATATAACGTAATATGCAGTATATCATAGAAAATACCATGTAATATAACGTAATATACAGTGTATCATTGAAAATACCTTATAATATAACGTAATATGCAGTGTATCATTGAAAATACCTGCTAATATATCGTTGTTTATCATTGAAAATACCTTATAATATAACGTAATATGCAGTGTATCATTGAAAATACCTTATAATATAACGTAATATGCAGTGTATCATAGAAAATACCATGTAATATAATGTAATATACAGTGTATCATTGAAAATACCTTATAATATAACGTAATATGCAGTGTATCATTGAAAATACCTTCTAATATATCGTAGTTTATCATTGAAAATACCTTATAATATAACGTAATATGCAGTGTATAATTGAAAATACCTTATAACATATCCTAATATGCAGTGTATCATAGAAAATACCTTATAATATAACGTAATATGCAGTGTATCATTGAAAATACCTTATTACATATCGTAATATGCAGTGTATCATTGAAAATACCATATAATATAACGTAATATGCAGTGTATCATTGAAAATACCTTATAACATATCCTAATATGCAGTGTATCATTGAAAATACCTTATTACATATCGTAATATGCAGTGTATCATTGAAAATACCATATAATATAACGTAATATGCAGTGTATCATTGAAAATACCTTGTAATATATCGTAGTTTATCATTGAAAATACCTTATAATATAACGTAGTATGCAGTGTATCATTGAAAATACCTTCTAATATATCGTAGTTTATCATTGAAAATACCTTATAATATAACGTAATATGCAGTGTATCATTGAAAATACCTTATAATATAACGTAATATGCAGTGTATCATTGAAAATACCTTATAATATAACGTAATATGCAGTGTATCATTGAAAATACCTTATAATATAACGTAATATGCAGTGTATCATTGAAAATACCTTATAATATAACGTAATATGCAGTATATCATAGAAAATACCATGTAATATAACGTAATATACAGTGTATCATTGAAAATACCTTATAATATAACGTAATATGCAGTGTATCATTGAAAATACCTTCTAATATATCGTTGTTTATCATTGAAAATACCTTATAATATAACGTAATATGCAGTGTATCATTGAAAATACCTTATAATATAACGTAATATGCAGTATATCATAGAAAATACCATGTAATATAACGTAATATACAGTGTATCATTGAAAATACCTTATAATATAACGTAATATGCAGTGTATCATTGAAAATAGCTTGTAACATATCGTAGTTTATCATTGAAAATACCTTATAATATAACGTAATATGCAGTGTATCATTGAAAATACCTTATAATATAACGTAATATGCAGTGTATCATTGAAAATACCTTATAATATAACGTAATATGCAGTATATCATAGAAAATACCATGTAATATAACGTAATATACAGTGTATCATTGAAAATACCTTATAATATAACGTAATATGCAGTGTATCATTGAAAATACCTTCTAATATATCGTTGTTTATCATTGAAAATACCTTATAATATAACGTAATATGCAGTGTATCATTGAAAATACCTTATAATATAACGTAATATGCAGTATATCATAGAAAATACCATGTAATATAACGTAATATACAGTGTATCATTGAAAATACCTTATAATATAACGTAATATGCAGTGTATCATTGAAAATACCTTCTAATATATCGTTGTTTATCATTGAAAATACCTTATAATATAACGTAATATACAGTGTATCATTGAAAATACCTTATAATATAACGTAATATGCAGTGTATCATTGAAAATACCTTATAATATAACGTAATATGCAGTGTATCATTGAAAATACCTTATAACATATCCTAATATGCAGTGTATCATAGAAAATACTTTATAATATAACGTAATATGCAGTGTATCATTGAAAATACCTTATAATATAACGTAATATGCAGTATATCATAGAAAATACCATGTAATATAACGTAATATACAGTGTATCATTGAAAATACCTTATAATATAACGTAATATGCAGTGTATCATTGAAAATACCTTCTAATATAACGTAATATGCAGTGTATCATTGAAAATACCTTATAATATAACGTAATATGCAGTGTATCATTGAAAATACCTTATAATATAACGTAATATGCAGTGTATCATTGAAAATACCTTATAATATAACGTAATATGCAGTATATCATAGAAAATACCATGTAATATAACGTAATATACAGTGTATCATTGAAAATACCTTATAATATAACGTAATATGCAGTGTATCATTGAAAATACCTTCTAATATATCGTTGTTTATCATTGAAAATACCTTATAATATAACGTAATATGCAGTGTATCATTGAAAATACCTTATAATATAACGTAATATGCAGTATATCATAGAAAATACCATGTAATATAACGTAATATACAGTGTATCATTGAAAATACCTTATAATATAACGTAATATGCAGTGTATCATTGAAAATAGCTTGTAACATATCGTAGTTTATCATTGAAAATACCTTATAATATAACGTAATATGCAGTGTATCATTGAAAATACCTTATAATATAACGTAATATGCAGTGTATCATTGAAAATACCTTATAATATAACGTAATATGCAGTATATCATAGAAAATACCATGTAATATAACGTAATATACAGTGTATCATTGAAAATACCTTATAATATAACGTAATATGCAGTGTATCATTGAAAATACCTTCTAATATATCGTTGTTTATCATTGAAAATACCTTATAATATAACGTAATATGCAGTGTATCATTGAAAATACCTTATAATATAACGTAATATGCAGTATATCATAGAAAATACCATATAATATAACGTAATATACAGTGTATCATTGAAAATACCTTATAATATAACGTAATATGCAGTGTATCATTGAAAATACCTTCTAATATATCGTTGTTTATCATTGAAAATACCTTATAATATAACGTAATATACAGTGTATCATTGAAAATACCTTATAATATAACGTAATATGCAGTGTATCATTGAAAATACCTTATAATATAACGTAATATGCAGTGTATCATTGAAAATACCTTATAACATATCCTAATATGCAGTGTATCATAGAAAATACTTTATAATATAACGTAATATGCAGTGTATCATTGAAAATACCTTATAATATAACGTAATATGCAGTATATCATAGAAAATACCATGTAATATAACGTAATATACAGTGTATCATTGAAAATACCTTATAATATAACGTAATATGCAGTGTATCATTGAAAATACCTTATAATATATCGTAGTTTATCATTGAAAATACCTTATAATATAACGTAATATGCAGTGTATCATTGAAAATACCTTATAATATAACGTAATATGCAGTATATCATAGAAAATACCATGTAATATAACGTAATATACAGTGTATCATTGAAAATACCTTATAATATAACGTAATATGCAGTGTATCATTGAAAATACCTTCTAATATATCGTTGTTTATCATTGAAAATACCTTATAATATAACGTAATATGCAGTGTATCATTGAAAATACCTTATAATATAACGTAATATGCAGTATATCATAGAAAATACCATGTAATATAACGTAATATACAGTGTATCGTTGAAAATACCTTATAATATAACGTAATATGCAGTGTATCATTGAAAATACCTTCTAATATATCGTTGTTTATCATTGAAAATACCTTATAATATAACGTAATATGCAGTGTATCATTGAAAAAACCTTCTAATATATCGTAGTTTATCATTGAAAATACCTTATAATATAACGTAATATGCAGTGTATCATTGAAAATATCTTATTACATATCTTAATATGCAGTGTATCATTGAAAATACCTTATAATATAACGTAATATGCAGTATATCAATGAAAATACCTTATAATATAGCGTAATATCCAGTGTATCATTGAAAATACCTTATAATATAACGTAATATGCAGTGTATCATTGAAAATACCTTGTAATATATCGTAGTTTATCATTGAAAATACCTTATAATATAACGTAATATGCAGTGTATCATTGAAAATACCTTATAATATAACGTAATATGCAGTGTATCATTGAAAATACCTTATAATATAACGTAATATGCAGTATATCAAAGAAAATACCATGTAATATAACGTAATATACAGTGTATCATTGAAAATACCTTATAATATAACGTAATATGCAGTGTATGATTGAAAATACCTTCTAATATATCGTTGTTTATCATTGAAAATACCTTATAATATAACGTAATATGCAGTGTATCATTGAAAATACCTTATAATATAACGTAATATGCAGTATATCATAGAAAATACCATGTAATATAACGTAATATACAGTGTATCATTGAAAATACCTTATAATATAACGTAATATGCAGTGTATCATTGAAAATACCTTCTAATATATCGTTGTTTATCATTGAAAATACCTTATAATATAACGTAATATGCAGTGTATCATTGAAAATACCTTCTAATATATCGTAGTTTATCATTGAAAATACCTTATAATATAACGTAATATCCAGTGTATCATTGAAAATACCTTATAATATAACGTAATATGCAGTGTATCATTGAAAATACCTTCTAATATAACGTAATATGCAGTGTATCATTGAAAATACCTTCTAATATATCGTTGTTTATCATTGAAAATACCTTATAATATAACGTAGTATGCAGTGTATCATTGAAAATACCTTCTAATATATCGTAGTTTATCATTGAAAATACCTTATAATATAACGTAATATGCAGTGTATCATTGAAAATACCTTATAACATATCCTAATATGCAGTGTATCATAGAAAATACCTTATAATATAACGTAATATGCAGTGTATCATTGAAAATACCTTATATCATATCGTAATATGCAGTGTATCATTGAAAATACCATATAATATAACGTAATATGCAGTGTATCATTGAAAATACCTTATAACATATCCTAATATGCAGTGTATCATAGAAAATACCTTATAATATAACGTAATATGCAGTGTATCATTGAAAATACCTTATATCATATCGTAATATGCAGTGTATCATTGAAAATACCTTATAATATAACGTAATATGCAGTGTATCATAGAAAATACCATGTAATATAACGTAATATACAGTGTATCATTGAAAATACCTTATAATATAACGTAATATGCAGTGTATCATTGAAAATACCTTCTAATATATCGTAGTTTATCATTGAAAATACCTTATAATATAACGTAATATGCAGTGTATCATTGAAAATACCTTATAATATAACGTAATATGCAGTGTATCATAGAAAATACCATGTAATATAACGTAATATACAGTGTATCATTGAAAATACCTTATAATATAACGTAATATGCAGTGTATCATTGAAAATACCTTATAACATATCCTAATATGCAGTGTATCATAGAAAATACCTTATAATATAACGTAATATGCAGTATATCAATGAAAATACCTTATAATATAGCGTAATATCCAGTGTATCATTGAAAATACCTTATAATATAACGTAATATGCAGTGTATCATTGAAAATACCTTGTAATATAACGTAATATGCAGTGTATCATTGAAAATACCTTCTAATATATCGTTGTTTATCATTGAAAATACCTTATAATATAACGTAGTATGCAGTGTATCATTGAAAATACCTTCTAATATATCGTAGTTTATCATTGAAAATACCTTATAATATAACGTAATATGCAGTGTATCATTGAAAATACCTTATAATATAACGTAATATGCAGTGTATCATTGAAAATACCTTATAATATAACGTAATATGCAGTATATCATAGAAAATACCATGTAATATAACGTAATATACAGTGTATCATTGAAAATACCTTATAATATAACGTAATATGCAGTGTATCATTGAAAATACCTTGTAATATATCGTAGTTTATCATTGAAAATACCTTATAATATAACGTAATATGCAGTGTATCATTGAAAATACCTTATAATATAACGTAATATGCAGTGTATCATTGAAAATACCTTATAATATAACGTAATATGCAGTATATCATAGAAAATACCATTTAATATAACGTAATATACAGTGTATCATTGAAAATACCTTATAATATAACGTAATATGCAGTGTATCATTGAAAATACCTTCTAATATATCGTAGTTTATCATTGAAAATACCTTATAATATAACGTAATATGCAGTGTATCATTGAAAATACCTTATAATATAACGTAATATGCAGTGTATCATTGAAAATACCTTATAATATAACGTAATATGCAGTATATCAAAGAAAATACCATGTAATATAACGTAATATACAGTGTATCATTGAAAATACCTTATAATATAACGTAATATGCAGTGTATCATTGAAAATACCTTCTAATATATCGTTGTTTATCATTGAAAATACCTTATAATATAACGTAATATGCAGTGTATCATTGAAAATACCTTATAATATAACGTAATATGCAGTATATCATAGAAAATACCATGTAATATAACGTAATATACAGTGTATCATTGAAAATACCTTATAATATAACGTAATATGCAGTGTATCATTGAAAATACCTTCTAATATATCGTTGTTTATCATTGAAAATACCTTATAATATAACGTAATATGCAGTGTATCATTGAAAATACCTTCTAATATATCGTAGTTTATCATTGAAAATACCTTATAATATAACGTAATATCCAGTGTATCATTGAAAATACCTTATAATATAACGTAATATGCAGTGTATCATTGAAAATACCTTCTAATATAACGTAATATGCACTGTATCATTGAAAATACCTTCTAATATATCGTTGTTTATCATTGAAAATACCTTATAATATAACGTAGTATGCAGTGTATCATTGAAAATACCTTCTAATATATCGTAGTTTATCATTGAAAATACCTTATAATATAACGTAATATGCAGTGTATCATTGAAAATACCTTATAACATATCCTAATATGCAGTGTATCATAGAAAATACCTTATAATATAACGTAATATGCAGTGTATCATTGAAAATACCTTATATCATATCGTAATATGCAGTGTATCATTGAAAATACCATATAATATAACGTAATATGCAGTGTATCATTGAAAATACCTTATAACATATCCTAATATGCAGTGTATCATTGAAAATACCTTATAATATAACGTAATATGCAGTGTATCATTGAAAATACCTTATATCATATCGTAATATGCAGTGTATCATTGAAAATACCTTATAATATAACGTAATATGCAGTATATCATAGAAAATACCATGTAATATAACGTAATATACAGTGTATCATTGAAAATACCTTATAATATAACGTAATATGCAGTGTATCATTGAAAATACCTTCTAATATATCGTTGTTTATCATTGAAAATACCTTATAATATAACGTAATATGCAGTGTATCATTGAAAATACCTTATAATATAACGTAATATGCAGTATATCATAGAAAATACCATGTAATATAACGTAATATACAGTGTATCATTGAAAATACCTTATAATATAACGTAATATGCAGTGTATCATTGAAAATACCTTCTAATATATCGTTGTTTATCATTGAAAATACCTTATAATATAACGTAATATACAGTGTATCATTGAAAATACCTTATAATATAACGTAATATGCAGTGTATCATTGAAAATACCTTATAATATAACGTAATATGCAGTGTATCATTGAAAATACCTTATAACATATCCTAATATGCAGTGTATCATAGAAAATACCTTATAATATAACGTAATATGCAGTGTATCATTGAAAATACCTTATATCATATCGTAATATGCAGTGTATCATTGAAAATACCTTATAATATAACGTAATATGCAGTGTATCATAGAAAATACCATGTAATATAACGTAATATACAGTGTATCATTGAAAATACCTTATAATATAACGTAATATGCAGTGTATCATTGAAAATACCTTGTAATATATCGTAGTTTATCATTGAAAATACCTTATAATATAACGTAATATGCAGTGTATCATTGAAAATACCTTATAATATAACGTAATATGCAGTGTATCATTGAAAATACCTTATAATATAACGTAATATGCAGTATATCAAAGAAAATACCATGTAATATAACGTAATATACAGTGTATCATTGAAAATACCTTATAATATAACGTAATATGCAGTGTATCATTGAAAATACCTTCTAATATATCGTTGTTTATCATTGAAAATACCTTATAATATAACGTAATATGCAGTGTATCATTGAAAATACCTTATAATATAACGTAATATGCAGTATATCATAGAAAATACCATGTAATATAACGTAATATACAGTGTATCATTGAAAATACCTTATAATATAACGTAATATGCAGTGTATCATTGAAAATACCTTCTAATATATCGTTGTTTATCATTGAAAATACCTTATAATATAACGTAATATGCAGTGTATCATTGAAAATACCTTCTAATATATCGTAGTTTATCATTGAAAATACCTTATAATATAACGTAATATGCAGTGTATCATTGAAAATACCTTATAACATATCCTAATATGCAGTGTATCATAGAAAATACCTTATAATATAACGTAATATGCAGTGTATCATTGAAAATACCTTATTACATATCGTAATATGCAGTGTATCATTGAAAATACCATATAATATAACGTAATATGCAGTGTATCATTGAAAATACCTTATAACATATCCTAATATGCAGTGTATCATAGAATGTACCTTATAATATAACGTAATATGCAGTGTGTCATTGAAAATACCTTATATCATATCGGAATATGCAGTGTATCATTGAAAATACCTTATAATATAACGTAATATGCAGTGTATCATAGAAAATACCTTATAATATAACGTAATATGCAGTGTATCATTGAAAATACCTTATTACATATCGTAATATGCAGTGTATCATTGAAAATACCATATAATATAACGTAATATGCAGTGTATCATTGAAAATACCTTATAACATATCCTAATATGCAGTGTATCATAGAAAATACCTTATAATATAACGTAATATGCAGTGTATCATTGAAAATACCTTATATCATATCGTAATATGCAGTGTATCATTGAAAATACCTTATAATATAACGTAATATGCAGTGTATCATAGAAAATACCATGTAATATAACGTAATATACAGTGTATCATTGAAAATACCTTATAATATAACGTAATATGCAGTGTATCATTGAAAATACCTTGTAATATATCGTAGTTTATCATTGAAAATACCTTATAATATAACGTAATATGCAGTGTATCATTGAAAATACCTTATAATATAACGTAATATGCAGTGTATCATTGAAAATACCTTGTAATATAACGTAATATGCAGTGTATCATTGAAAATACCTTCTAATATATCGTTGTTTATCATTGAAAATACCTTATAATATAACGTAGTATGCAGTGTATCATTGAAAATACCTTCTAATATATCGTAGTTTATCATTGAAAATACCTTATAATATAACGTAATATGCAGTGTATCATTGAAAATACCTTATAACATATCCTAATATGCAGTGTATCATAGAAAATACCTTATAATATAACGTAATATGCAGTGTATCATTGAAAATACCTTATATCATATCGTAATATGCAGTGTATCATTGAAAATACCATATAATATAACGTAATATGCAGTGTATCATTGAAAATACCTTATAACATATCCTAATATGCAGTGTATCATAGAAAATACCTTATAATATAACGTAATATGCAGTGTATCATTGAAAATACCTTATAATATAACGTAATATGCAGTGTATCATTGAAAATACCTTATAATATAACGTAATATGCAGTATATCATAGAAAATACCATGTAATATAACGTAATATACAGTGTATCATTGAAAATACCTTATAATATAACGTAATATGCAGTGTATCATTGAAAATACCTTGTAATATATCGTAGTTTATCATTGAAAATAAGTTATAATATAACGTAATATGCAGTGTATCATTGAAAATACCTTATAATATAACGTAATATGCAGTGTATCATTGAAAATACCTTATAATATAACGTAATATGCAGTATATCATAGAAAATACCATGTAATATAACGTAATATACAGTGTATCATTGAAAATACCTTATAATATAACGTAATATGCAGTGTATCATTGAAAATACCTTCTAATATATCGTTGTTTATCATTGAAAAT
The DNA here is from genome assembly GCA_916610255.1 of Lasioglossum lativentre. Classification (NCBI taxonomy): domain Eukaryota; kingdom Metazoa; phylum Arthropoda; class Insecta; order Hymenoptera; family Halictidae; genus Lasioglossum; species Lasioglossum lativentre. Next base: position 197,263 of record CAKAJI010000206.1, on the reverse strand, counting down.
ACCTTATAATATAACGTAATATGCAGTGTATCATTGAAAATACCTTATAATATAACGTAATATGCAGTATATCATAGAAAATACCATGTAATATAACGTAATATACAGTGTATCATTGAAAATACCTTATAATATAACGTAATATGCAGTGTATCATTGAAAATACCTTCTAATATATCGTTGTTTATCATTGAAAATACCTTATAATATAACGTAATATACAGTGTATCATTGAAAATACCTTATAATATAACGTAATATGCAGTGTATCATTGAAAATACCTTCTAATATATCGTTGTTTATCATTGAAAATACCTTATAATATAACGTAATATGCAGTGTATCATTGAAAATACCTTATAACATATCCTAATATGCAGTGTATCATAGAAAATACCTTATAATATAACGTAATATGCAGTGTATCATTGAAAATACCTTGTAATATATCGTAGTTTATCATTGAAAATACCTTATAATATAACGTAATATGCAGTGTATCATTGAAAATACCTTATAATATAACGTAATATGCAGTGTATCATTGAAAATACCTTATAATATAACGTAATATGCAGTATATCATAGAAAATACCATGTAATATAACGTAATATACAGTGTATCATTGAAAATACCTTATAATATAACGTAATATGCAGTGTATCATTGAAAATACCTTGTAATATATCGTAGTTTATCATTGAAGATACCTTATAATATAACGTAATATGCAGTGTATCATTGAAAATACCTTATAATATAACGTAATATGCAGTGTATCATTGAAAATACCTTATAATATAACGTAATATGCAGTATATCATAGAAAATACCATGTAATATAACGTAATATACAGTGTATCATTGAAAATACCTTATAATATAACGTAATATGCAGTGTATCATTGAAAATACCTGCTAATATATCGTTGTTTATCATTGAAAATACCTTATAATATAACGTAATATGCAGTGTATCATTGAAAATACCTTATAATATAACGTAATATGCAGTGTATCATAGAAAATACCATGTAATATAATGTAATATACAGTGTATCATTGAAAATACCTTATAATATAACGTAATATGCAGTGTATCATTGAAAATACCTTCTAATATATCGTAGTTTATCATTGAAAATACCTTATAATATAACGTAATATGCAGTGTATAATTGAAAATACCTTATAACATATCCTAATATGCAGTGTATCATAGAAAATACCTTATAATATAACGTAATATGCAGTGTATCATTGAAAATACCTTATTACATATCGTAATATGCAGTGTATCATTGAAAATACCATATAATATAACGTAATATGCAGTGTATCATTGAAAATACCTTATAACATATCCTAATATGCAGTGTATCATTGAAAATACCTTATTACATATCGTAATATGCAGTGTATCATTGAAAATACCTTATAATATAACGTAATATGCAGTGTATCATTGAAAATACCTTATAACATATCGTAATATGCAGTGTATCATAGAAAATACCTTATAATATAACGTAATATGCAGTGTATCATTGAAAATACCTTATATCATATCGTAATATGCAGTGTATCATTGAAAATACCTTATAATATAACGTAATATGCAGTGTATCATAGAAAATACCATGTAATATAACGTAATATACAGTGTATCATTGAAAATACCTTATAATATAACGTAATATGCAGTGTATCATTGAAAATACCTTGTAATATATCGTAGTTTATCATTGAAAATACCTTATAATATAACGTAGTATGCAGTGTATCATTGAAAATACCTTCTAATATATCGTAGTTTATCATTGAAAATACCTTATAATATAACGTAATATGCAGTGTATCATTGAAAATACCTTATAATATAACGTAATATGCAGTGTATCATTGAAAATACCTTATAATATAACGTAATATGCAGTGTATCATTGAAAATACCTTATAATATAACGTAATATGCAGTGTATCATTGAAAATACCTTATAATATAACGTAATATGCAGTATATCATAGAAAATACCATGTAATATAACGTAATATACAGTGTATCATTGAAAATACCTTATAATATAACGTAATATGCAGTGTATCATTGAAAATACCTTCTAATATATCGTTGTTTATCATTGAAAATACCTTATAATATAACGTAATATGCAGTGTATCATTGAAAATACCTTATAATATAACGTAATATGCAGTATATCATAGAAAATACCATGTAATATAACGTAATATACAGTGTATCATTGAAAATACCTTATAATATAACGTAATATGCAGTGTATCATTGAAAATAGCTTGTAATATATCGTAGTTTATCATTGAAAATACCTTATAATATAACGTAATATGCAGTGTATCATTGAAAATACCTTATAATATAACGTAATATGCAGTGTATCATTGAAAATACCTTATAATATAACGTAATATGCAGTATATCATAGAAAATACCATGTAATATAACGTAATATACAGTGTATCATTGAAAATACCTTATAATATAACGTAATATGCAGTGTATCATTGAAAATACCTTCTAATATATCGTTGTTTATCATTGAAAATACCTTATAATATAACGTAATATGCAGTGTATCATTGAAAATACCTTATAATATAACGTAATATGCAGTATATCATAGAAAATACCATGTAATATAACGTAATATACAGTGTATCATTGAAAATACCTTATAATATAACGTAATATGCAGTGTATCATTGAAAATACCTTCTAATATATCGTTGTTTATCATTGAAAATACCTTATAATATAACGTAATATACAGTGTATCATTGAAAATACCTTATAATATAACGTAATATGCAGTGTATCATTGAAAATACCTTATAATATAACGTAATATGCAGTGTATCATTGAAAATACCTTATAACATATCCTAATATGCAGTGTATCATAGAAAATACTTTATAATATAACGTAATATGCAGTGTATCATTGAAAATACCTTATAATATAACGTAATATGCAGTATATCATAGAAAATACCATGTAATATAACGTAATATACAGTGTATCATTGAAAATACCTTATAATATAACGTAATATGCAGTGTATCATTGAAAATACCTTCTAATATATCGTAGTTTATCATTGAAAATACCTTATAATATAACGTAATATGCAGTGTATCATTGAAAATACCTTATAATATAACGTAATATGCAGTATATCATAGAAAATACCATGTAATATAACGTAATATACAGTGTATCATTGAAAATACCTTATAATATAACGTAATATGCAGTGTATCATTGAAAATACCTTCTAATATATCGTTGTTTATCATTGAAAATACCTTATAATATAACGTAATATGCAGTGTATCATTGAAAATACCTTATAATATAACGTAATATGCAGTATATCATAGAAAATACCATGTAATATAACGTAATATACAGTGTATCGTTGAAAATACCTTATAATATAACGTAATATGCAGTGTATCATTGAAAATACCTTCTAATATATCGTTGTTTATCATTGAAAATACCTTATAATATAACGTAATATGCAGTGTATCATTGAAAAAACCTTCTAATATATCGTAGTTTATCATTGAAAATACCTTATAATATAACGTAATATGCAGTGTATCATTGAAAATATCTTATAACATATCTTAATATGCAGTGTATCATAGAAAATACCTTATAATATAACGTAATATGCAGTATATCAATGAAAATACCTTATAATATAGCGTAATATCCAGTGTATCATTGAAAATACCTTATAATATAACGTAATATGCAGTGTATCATTGAAAATACCTTGTAATATATCGTAGTTTATCATTGAAAATACCTTATAATATAACGTAATATGCAGTGTATCATTGAAAATACCTTATAATATAACGTAATATGCAGTGTATCATTGAAAATACCTTATAATATAACGTAATATGCAGTATATCAAAGAAAATACCATGTAATATAACGTAATATACAGTGTATCATTGAAAATACCTTATAATATAACGTAATATGCAGTGTATGATTGAAAATACCTTCTAATATATCGTTGTTTATCATTGAAAATACCTTATAATATAACGTAATATGCAGTGTATCATTGAAAATACCTTATAATATAACGTAATATGCAGTATATCATAGAAAATACCATGTAATATAACGTAATATACACTGTATCATTGAAAATACCTTATAATATAACGTAATATGCAGTGTATCATTGAAAATACCTTCTAATATATCGTTGTTTATCATTGAAAATACCTTATAATATAACGTAATATGCAGTGTATCATTGAAAATACCTTCTAATATATCGTAGTTTATCATTGAAAATACCTTATAATATAACGTAATATCCAGTGTATCATTGAAAATACCTTATAATATAACGTAATATGCAGTGTATCATTGAAAATACCTTATAATATAACGTAATATGCAGTGTATCATTGAAAATACCTTCTAATATATCGTTGTTTATCATTGAAAATACCTTATAATATAACGTAGTATGCAGTGTATCATTGAAAATACCTTCTAATATATCGTAGTTTATCATTGAAAATACCTTATAATATAACGTAATATGCAGTGTATCATTGAAAATACCTTATAACATATCCTAATATGCAGTGTATCATAGAAAATACCTTATAATATAACGTAATATGCAGTGTATCATTGAAAATACCTTATATCATATCGTAATATGCAGTGTATCATTGAAAATACCATATAATATAACGTAATATGCAGTGTATCATTGAAAATACCTTATAACATATCCTAATATGCAGTGTATCATTGAAAATACCTTATAATATAACGTAATATGCAGTGTATCATTGAAAATACCTTATATCATATCGTAATATGCAGTGTATCATTGAAAATACCTTATAATATAACGTAATATGCAGTATATCATAGAAAATACCATGTAATATAACGTAATATACAGTGTATCATTGAAAATACCTTATAATATAACGTAATATGCAGTGTATCATTGAAAATACCTTCTAATATATCGTTGTTTATCATTGAAAATACCTTATAATATAACGTAATATGCAGTGTATCATTGAAAATACCTTATAATATAACGTAATATGCAGTATATCATAGAAAATACCATGTAATATAACGTAATATACAGTGTATCATTGAAAATACCTTATAATATAACGTAATATGCAGTGTATCATTGAAAATACCTTCTAATATATCGTTGTTTATCATTGAAAATACCTTATAATATAACGTAATATACAGTATATCATAGAAAATACCATGTAATATAACGTAATATACAGTGTATCATTGAAAATACCTTATAATATAACGTAATATGCAGTGTATCATTGAAAATACCTTCTAATATATCGTTGTTTATCATTGAAAATACCTTATAATATAACGTAATATGCAGTGTATCATTGAAAATACCTTATAATATAACGTAATATGCAGTATATCATAGAAAATACCATGTAATATAACGTAATATACAGTGTATCATTGAAAATACCTTATAATATAACGTAATATGCAGTGTATCATTGAAAATACCTTCTAATATATCGTTGTTTATCATTGAAAATACCTTATAATATAACGTAATATACAGTGTATCATTGAAAATACCTTATAATATAACGTAATATGCAGTGTATCATTGAAAATACCTTATAATATAACGTAATATGCAGTGTATCATTGAAAATACCTTATAACATATCCTAATATGCAGTGTATCATAGAAAATACTTTATAATATAACGTAATATGCAGTGTATCATTGAAAATACCTTATAATATAACGTAATATGCAGTATATCATAGAAAATACCATGTAATATAACGTAATATACAGTGTATCATTGAAAATACCTTATAATATAACGTAATATGCAGTGTATCATTGAAAATACCTTCTAATATATCGTAGTTTATCATTGAAAATACCTTATAATATAACGTAATATGCAGTGTATCATTGAAAATACCTTATAATATAACGTAATATGCAGTATATCATAGAAAATACCATGTAATATAACGTAATATACAGTGTATCATTGAAAATACCTTATAATATAACGTAATATGCAGTGTATCATTGAAAATACCTTCTAATATATCGTTGTTTATCATTGAAAATACCTTATAATATAACGTAATATGCAGTGTATCATTGAAAATACCTTATAATATAACGTAATATGCAGTATATCATAGAAAATACCATGTAATATAACGTAATATACAGTGTATCGTTGAAAATACCTTATAATATAACGTAATATGCAGTGTATCATTGAAAATACCTTCTAATATATCGTTGTTTATCATTGAAAATACCTTATAATATAACGTAATATGCAGTGTATCATTGAAAATACTTTATAATATATCGTAATTTGTAGTGTATCAATGAAAATACCTTATAATATAACGTAATATGCAGTGTATCATTGAAAATATCTTATAACATATCCTAATATGCAGTGTATCTTAGAAAATACCTTATAATATAACGTAATATGCAGTATATCAATGAAAATACCTTATAATATAGCGTAATATCCAGTGTATCATTGAAAATACCTTATAATATAACGTAATATGCAGTGTATCATTGAAAATACCTTGTAATATATCGTAGTTTATCATTGAAAATACCTTATAATATAACGTAATATGCAGTGTATCATTGAAAATACCTTATAATATAACGTAATATGCAGTGTATCATTGAAAATACCTTATAATATAACGTAATATGCAGTATATCAAAGAAAATACCATGTAATATAACGTAATATACAGTGTATCATTGAAAATACCTTATAATATAACGTAATATGCAGTGTATGATTGAAAATACCTTCTAATATATCGTTGTTTATCATTGAAAATACCTTATAATATAACGTAATATGCAGTGTATCATTGAAAATACCTTATAATATAACGTAATATGCAGTATATCATAGAAAATACCATGTAATATAACGTAATATACAGTGTATCATTGAAAATACCTTATAATATAACGTAATATGCAGTGTATCATTGAAAATACCTTCTAATATATCGTTGTTTATCATTGAAAATACCTTATAATATAACGTAATATGCAGTGTATCATTGAAAATACCTTCTAATATATCGTAGTTTATCATTGAAAATACCTTATAATATAACGTAATATCCAGTGTATCATTGAAAATACCTTATAATATAACGTAATATGAAGTGTATCATTGAAAATACCTTCTAATACAACGTAATATGCAGTGTATCATTGAAAATACCTTCTAATATATCGTTGTTTATCATTGAAAATACCTTATAATATAACGTAGTATGCAGTGTATCATTGAAAATACCTTCTAATATATCGTAGTTTATCATTGAAAATACCTTATAATATAACGTAATATGCAGTGTATCATTGAAAATACCTTATAACATATCCTAATATGCAGTGTATCATAGAAAATACCTTATAATATAACGTAATATGCAGTGTATCATTGAAAATACCTTATATCATATCGTAATATGCAGTGTATCATTGAAAATACCATATAATATAACGTAATATGCAGTGTATCATTGAAAATACCTTATAACATATCCTAATATGCAGTGTATCATAGAAAATACCTTATAATATAACGTAATATGCAGTGTATCATTGAAAATACCTTATATCATATCGTAATATGCAGTGTATCATTGAAAATACCTTATAATATAACGTAATATGCAGTATATCATAGAAAATACCATGTAATATAACGTAATATACAGTGTATCATTGAAAATACCTTATAATATAACGTAATATGCAGTGTATCATTGAAAATACCTTGTAATATATCGTTGTTTATCATTGAAAATACCTTATAATATAACGTAATATGCAGTGTATCATTGAAAATACCTTATAATATAACGTAATATGCAGTATATCATAGAAAATACCATGTAATATAACGTAATATACAGTGTATCATTGAAAATACCTTATAATATAACGTAATATGCAGTGTATCATTGAAAATACCTTCTAATATATCGTTGTTTATCATTGAAAATACCTTATAATATAACGTAATATACAGTGTATCATTGAAAATACCTTATAATATAACGTAATATGCAGTGTATCATTGAAAATACCTTATAATATAACGTAATATGCAGTGTATCATTGAAAATACCTTATAACATATCCTAATATGCAGTGTATCATAGAAAATACCTTATAATATAACGTAATATGCAGTGTATCATTGAAAATACCTTATAATATAACGTAATATGCAGTATATCATAGAAAATACCATGTAATATAACGTAATATACAGTGTATCATTGAAAATACCTTATAATATAACGTAATATGCAGTGTATCATTGAAAATACCTTCTAATATATCGTAGTTTATCATTGAAAATACCTTATAATATAACGTAATATGCAGTGAATCATTGAAAATACCTTATAATATAACGTAATATGCAGTATATCATAGAAAATACCATGTAATATAACGTAATATACAGTGTATCATTGAAAATACCTTATAATATAACGTAATATGCAGTGTATCATTGAAAATACCTTCTAATATATCGTTGTTTATCATTGAAAATACCTTATAATATAACGTAATATGCAGTGTATCATTGAAAATACCTTATAATATAACGTAATATGCAGTATATCATAGAAAATACCATGTAATATAACGTAATATACAGTGTATCGTTGAAAATACCTTATAATATAACGTAATATGCAGTGTATCATTGAAAATACCTTCTAATATATAGTTGTTTATCATTGAAAATACCTTATAATATAACGTAATATGCAGTGTATCATTGAAAATACCTTCTAATATATCGTAGTTTATCATTGAAAATACCTTATAATATAACGTAATATGCAGTGTATCATTGAAAATACCTTGTAATATAACGTAATATGCAGTGTATCATTGAAAATACCTTCTAATATATCGTTGTTTATCATTGAAAATACCTTATAATATAACGTAGTATGCAGTGTATCATTGAAAATACCTTCTAATATATCGTTGTTTATCATTGAAAATACCTTATAATATAACGTAGTATGCAGTGTATCATTGAAAATACCTTCTAATATATCGTAGTTTATCATTGAAAATACCTTATAATATAACGTAATATGCAGTGTATCATTGAAAATACCTTATAACATATCCTAATATGCAGTGTATCATAGAAAATACCTTATAATATAACGTAATATGCAGTGTATCATTGAAAATACCTTATATCATATCGTAATATGCAGTGTATCATTGAAAATACCATATAATATAACGTAATATGCAGTGTATCATTGAAAATACCTTATAACATATCCTAATATGCAGTGTATCATAGAAAATACCTTATAATATAACGTAATATGCAGTGTATCATTGAAAATACCTTATATCATATCGTAATATGCAGTGTATCATTGAAAATACCTTATAATATAACGTAATATGCAGTGTATCATAGAAAATACCATGTAATATAACGTAATATACAGTGTATCATTGAAAATACCTTATAATATAACGTAATATGCAGTGTATCATTGAAAATACCTTCTAATATATCGTAGTTTATCATTGAAAATACCTTATAATATAACGTAATATGCAGTGTATCATTGAAAATACCTTATAATATAACGTAATATGCAGTGTATCATAGAAAATACCATGTAATATAACGTAATATACAGTGTATCATTGAAAATACCTTATAATATAACGTAATATGCAGTGTATCATTGAAAATACCTTATAACATATCCTAATATGCAGTGTATCATAGAAAATACCTTATAATATAACGTAATATGCAGTATATCAATGAAAATACCTTATAATATAGCGTAATATCCAGTGTATCATTGAAAATACCTTATAATATAACGTAATATGCAGTGTATCATTGAAAATACCTTATAACATATCCTAAGATGCAGTGTATCATAGAAAATACCTTATAATATAACGTAATATGCAGTATATCAATGAAAATACCTTATAATATAGCGTAATATCCAGTGTATCATTGAAAATACCTTATAATATAACGTAATATGCAGTGTATCATTGAAAATACCTTGTAATATAACGTAATATGCAGTGTATCATTGAAAATACCTTCTAATATATCGTTGTTTATCATTGAAAATACCTTATAATATAACGTAGTATGCAGTGTATCATTGAAAATACCTTCTAATATATCGTAGTTTATCATTGAAAATACCTTATAATATAACGTAATATGCAGTGTATCATTGAAAATACCTTATAATATAACGTAATATGCAGTATATCATAGAAAATACCATGTAATATAACGTAATATACAGTGTATCGTTGAAAATACCTTATAATATAACGTAATATGCAGTGTATCATTGAAAATACCTTCTAATATATCGTTGTTTATCATTGAAAATACCTTATAATATAACGTAATATGCAGTGTATCATTGAAAATACCTTCTAATATATCGTAGTTTATCATTGAAAATACCTTATAATATAACGTAATATGCAGTGTATCATTGAAAATACCTTGTAATATAACGTAATATGCAGTGTATCATTGAAAATACCTTCTAATATATCGTTGTTTATCATTGAAAATACCTTATAATATAACGTAGTATGCAGTGTATCATTGAAAATACCTTCTAATATATCGTTGTTTATCATTGAAAATACCTTATAATATAACGTAGTATGCAGTGTATCATTGAAAATACCTTCTAATATATCGTAGTTTATCATTGAAAATACCTTATAATATAACGTAATATGCAGTGTATCATTGAAAATACCTTATAACATATCCTAATATGCAGTGTATCATAGAAAATACCTTATAATATAACGTAATATGCAGTGTATCATTGAAAATACCTTATATCATATCGTAATATGCAGTGTATCATTGAAAATACCATATAATATAACGTAATATGCAGTGTATCATTGAAAATACCTTATAACATATCCTAATATGCAGTGTATCATAGAAAATACCTTATAATATAACGTAATATGCAGTGTATCATTGAAAATACCAATATATCATATCGTAATATGCAGTGTATCATTGAAAATACCTTATAATATAACGTAATATGCAGTGTATCATAGAAAATACCATGTAATATAACGTAATATACAGTGTATCATTGAAAATACCTTATAATATAACGTAATATGCAGTGTATCATTGAAAATACCTTCTAATATATCGTAGTTTATCATTGAAAATACCTTATAATATAACGTAATATGCAGTGTATCATTGAAAATACCTTATAATATAACGTAATATGCAGTGTATCATAGAAAATACCATGTAATATAACGTAATATACAGTGTATCATTGAAAATACCTTATAATATAACGTAATATGCAGTGTATCATTGAAAATACCTTATAACATATCCTAATATGCAGTGTATCATAGAATGTACCTTATAATATAACGTAATATGCAGTATATCATTGAAAATACCTTATAATATAGCGTAATATCCAGTGTATCATTGAAAATACCTTATAATATAACGTAATATGCAGTGTATCATTGAAAATACCTTATAACATATCCTAATATGCAGTGTATCATTGAAAATACCTTATAATATAACGTAATATGCAGTATATCAATGAAAATACCTTATAATATAGCGTAATATCCAGTGTATCATTGAAAATACCTTATAATATAACGTAATATGCAGTGTATCATTGAAAATACCTTGTAATATAACGTAATATGCAGTGTATCATTGAAAATACCTTCTAATATATCGTTGTTTATCATTGAAAATACCTTATAATATAACGTAGTATGCAGTGTATCATTGAAAATACCTTCTAATATATCGTAGTTTATCATTGAAAATACCTTATAATATAACGTAATATGCAGTGTATCATTGAAAATACCTTATAATATAACGTAATATGCAGTGTATCATTGAAAATACCTTATAATATAACGTAATATGCAGTATATCATAGAAAATACCATGTAATATAACGTAATATACAGTGTATCATTGAAAATACCTTATAATATAACGTAATATGCAGTGTATCATTGAAAATACCTTGTAATATATCGTAGTTTATCATTGAAAATACCTTATAATATAACGTAATATGCAGTGTATCATTGAAAATACCTTATAATATAACGTAATATGCAGTGTATCATAGAAAATACCATGTAATATAACGTAATATACAGTGTATCATTGAAAATACCTTCTAATATAACGTAATATGCAGTGTATCATTGAAAATACCTTCTAATATATCGTTGTTTATCATTGAAAATACCTTATAATATAACGTAATATGCAGTGTATCATTGAAAATACCTTATAACATATCCTAATATGCAGTGTATCATAGAAAATACCTTATAATATAACGTAATATGCAGTGTATCATTGAAAATACCTTATATCATATCGTAATATGCAGTGTATCATTGAAAATACCATATAATATAACGTAATATGCAGTGTATCATTGAAAATACCTTATAACATATCCTAATATGCAGTGTATCATAGAAAATACCTTATAATATAACGTAATATGCAGTGTATCATTGAAAATACCTTATATCATATCGTAATATGCAGTGTATCATTGAAAATACCTTATAATATAACGTAATATGCAGTGTATCATAGAAAATACCTTATAATATAACGTAATATACAGTGTATCATTGAAAATACCTTATAATATAACGTAATATGCAGTGTATCATTGAAAATACCTTCTAATATATCGTAGTTTATCATTGAAAATACCTTATAATATAACGTAATATGCAGTGTATCATTGAAAATACCTTATAATATAACGTAATATGCAGTGTATCATAGAAAATACCATGTAATATAACGTAATATACAGTGTATCATTGAAAATACCTTATAATATAACGTAATATGCAGTGTATCATTGAAAATACCTTATAACATATCCTAATATGCAGTGTATCATAGAAAATACCTTATAATATAACGTAATATGCAGTATATCAATGAAAATACCTTATAATATAGCGTAATATCCAGTGTATCATTGAAAATACCTTATAATATAACGTAATATGCAGTGTATCATTGAAAATACCTTGTAATATAACGTAATATGCAGTGTATCATTGAAAATACCTTCTAATATATCGTTGTTTATCATTGAAAATACCTTATAATATAACGTAGTATGCAGTGTATCATTGAAAATACCTTCTAATATATCGTAGTTTATCATTGAAAATACCTTATAATATAACGTAATATGCAGTGTATCATTGAAAATACCTTATAATATAACGTAATATGCAGTGTATCATTGAAAATACCTTATAATATAACGTAATATGCAGTATATCATAGAAAATACCATGTAATATAACGTAATATACAGTGTATCATTGAAAATACCTTATAATATAACGTAATATGCAGTGTATCATTGAAAATACCTTGTAATATATCGTAGTTTATCATTGAAAATACCTTATAATATAACGTAATATGCAGTGTATCATTGAAAATACCTTATAATATAACGTAATATGCAGTGTATCATTGAAAATACCTTATAATATAACGTAATATGCAGTGTATCATAGAAAATACCATTTAATATAACGTAATATACAGTGTATCATTGAAAATACCTAATAATATAACGTAATATGCAGTGTATCATTGAAAATACCTTCTAATATATCGTAGTTTATCATTGAAAATACCTTATAATATAACGTAATATGCAGTGTATCATTGAAAATACCTTATAATATAACGTAATATGCAGTGTATCATAGAAAATACCATGTAATATAACGTAATATACAGTGTATCATTGAAAATACCTTATAATATAACGTAATATGCAGTGTATCATTGAAAATACCTTATAACATATCCTAATATGCAGTGTATCATAGAAAATACCTTATAATATAACGTAATATGCAGTATATCAATGAAAATACCTTATAATATAGCGTAATATCCAGTGTATCATTGAAAATACCTTATAATATAACGTAATATGCAGTGTATCATTGAAAATACCTTGTAATATAACGTAATATGCAGTGTATCATTGAAAATACCTTCTAATATATCGTTGTTTATCATTGAAAATACCTTATAATATAACGTAGTATGCAGTGTATCATTGAAAATACCTTCTAATATATCGTAGTTTATCATTGAAAATACCTTATAATATAACGTAATATGCAGTGTATCATTGAAAATACCTTATAATATAACGTAATATGCAGTGTATCATTGAAAATACCTTATAATATAACGTAATATGCAGTGTATCATAGAAAATACCATGTAATATAACGTAATATACAGTGTATCATTGAAAATACCTTATAATATAACGTAATATGCAGTGTATCATTGAAAATACCTTGTAATATATCGTAGTTTATCATTGAAAATACCTTATAATATAACGTAATATGCAGTGTATCATTGAAAATACCTTATAATATAACGTAATATGCAGTGTATCATTGAAAATACCTTATAATATAACGTAATATGCAGTATATCATAGAAAATACCATTTAATATAACGTAATATACAGTGTATCATTGAAAATACCTTATAATATAACGTAATATGCAGTGTATCATTGAAAATACCTTCTAATATATCGTAGTTTATCATTGAAAATACCTTATAATATAACGTAATATGCAGTGTATCATTGAAAATACCTTATAATATAACGTAATATGCAGTGTATCATTGAAAATACCTTATAATATAACGTAATATGCAGTGTATCATTGAAAATACCTTCTAATATATCGTTGTTTATCATTGAAAATACCTTATAATATAACGTAATATGCAGTGTATCATTGAAAATACCTTATAATATAACGTAATATGCAGTATATCATAGAAAATACCATGTAATATAACGTAATATACAGTGTATCATTGAAAATACCTTATAATATAACGTAATATGCAGTGTATCATTGAAAATACCTTCTAATATAACGTAATATGCAGTATATCAATGAAAATACCTTATAATATAGCGTAATATCCAGTGTATCATTGAAAATACCTTATAATATAACGTAATATGCAGTGTATCATTGAAAATACCTTATAACATATCCTAATATGCAGTGTATCATAGAAAATACCTTATAATATAACGTAATATGCAGTATATCATTGAAAATACCGTATAATATAGCGTAATATGCAGTGTATCATTGAAAATACCTTATAATATAACGTAATATGCAGTGTATCATTGAAAATACCTTATAACATATCCTAATATGCAGTGTATCATAGAAAATACCTTATAATATAACGTAATATGCAGTATATCAATGAAAATACCTTATAATATAGCGTAATATCCAGTGTATCATTGAAAATACCTTATAATATAACGTAATATGCAGTGTATCATTGAAAATACCTTATAACATATCCTAATATGCAGTGTATCATAGAAAATACCTTATAATATAACGTAATATGCAGTGTATCATTGAAAATACCTTATATCATATCGTAATATGCAGTGTATCATTGAAAATACCTTATAATATAACGTAATATGCAGTGTATCATAGAAAATACCATGTAATATAACGTAATATACAGTGTATCATTGAAAATACCTTATAATATAACGTAATATGCAGTGTATCATTGAAAATACCTTCTAATATATCGTAGTTTATCATTGAAAATACCTTATAATATAACGTAATATGCAGTGTATCATTGAAAATACCTTATAATATAACGTAATATGCAGTGTATCATAGAAAATACCATGTAATATAACGTAATATACAGTGTATCATTGAAAATACCTTATAATATAACGTAATATGCAGTGTATCATTGAAAATACCTTATAACATATCCTAATATGCAGTGTATCATAGAAAATACCTTATAATATAACGTAATATGCAGTATATCAATGAAAATACCTTATAATATAGCGTAATATCCAGTGTATCATTGAAAATACCTTATAATATAACGTAATATGCAGTGTATCATTGAAAATACCTTGTAATATAACGTAATATGCAGTGTATCATTGAAAATACCTTCTAATATATCGTTGTTTATCATTGAAAATACCTTATAATATAACGTAGTATGCAGTGTATCATTGAAAATACCTTCTAATATATCGTAGTTTATCATTGAAAATACCTTATAATATAACGTAATATGCAGTGTATCATTGAAAATACCTTATAATATAACGTAATATGCAGTGTATCATTGAAAATACCTTATAATATAACGTAATATGCAGTATATCATAGAAAATACCATGTAATATAACGTAATATACAGTGTATCATTGAAAATACCTTATAATATAACGTAATATGCAGTGTATCATTGAAAATACCTTGTAATATATCGTAGTTTATCATTGAAAATACCTTATAATATAACGTAATATGCAGTGTATCATTGAAAATACCTTATAATATAACGTAATATGCAGTGTATCATTGAAAATACCTTATAATATAACGTAATATGCAGTATATCATAGAAAATACCATTTAATATAACGTAATATACAGTGTATCATTGAAAATACCTAATAATATAACGTAATATGCAGTGTATCATTGAAAATACCTTCTAATATATCGTAGTTTATCATTGAAAATACCTTATAATATAACGTAATATGCAGTGTATCATTGAAAATACCTTATAATATAACGTAATATGCAGTGTATCATAGAAAATACCATGTAATATAACGTAATATACAGTGTATCATTGAAAATACCTTATAATATAACGTAATATGCAGTGTATCATTGAAAATACCTTATAACATATCCTAATATGCAGTGTATCATAGAAAATACCTTATAATATAACGTAATATGCAGTATATCAATGAAAATACCTTATAATATAGCGTAATATCCAGTGTATCATTGAAAATACCTTATAATATAACGTAATATGCAGTGTATCATTGAAAATACCTTGTAATATAACGTAATATGCAGTGTATCATTGAAAATACCTTCTAATATATCGTTGTTTATCATTGAAAATACCTTATAATATAACGTAGTATGCAGTGTATCATTGAAAATACCTTCTAATATATCGTAGTTTATCATTGAAAATACCTTATAATATAACGTAATATGCAGTGTATCATTGAAAATACCTTATAATATAACGTAATATGCAGTGTATCATTGAAAATACCTTATAATATAACGTAATATGCAGTATATCATAGAAAATACCATGTAATATAACGTAATATACAGTGTATCATTGAAAATACCTTATAATATAACGTAATATGCAGTGTATCATTGAAAATACCTTGTAATATATCGTAGTTTATCATTGAAAATACCTTATAATATAACGTAATATGCAGTGTATCATTGAAAATACCTTATAATATAACGTAATATGCAGTGTATCATTGAAAATACCTTATAATATAACGTAATATGCAGTATATCATAGAAAATACCATTTAATATAACGTAATATACAGTGTATCATTGAAAATACCTTATAATATAACGTAATATGCAGTGTATCATTGAAAATACCTTGTAATATATCGTAGTTTATCATTGAAAATACCTTATAATATAACGTAATATGCAGTGTATCATTGAAAATACCTTATAATATAACGTAATATGCAGTGTATCATTGAAAATACCTTATAATATAACGTAATATGCAGTGTATCATTGAAAATACCTTCTAATATATCGTTGTTTATCATTGAAAATACCTTATAATATAACGTAATATGCAGTGTATCATTGAAAATACCTTATAATATAACGTAATATGCAGTATATCATAGAAAATACCATGTAATATAACGTAATATACAGTGTATCATTGAAAATACCTTATAATATAACGTAATATGCAGTGTATCATTGAAAATACCTTCTAATATAACGTAATATGCAGTGTATCATTGAAAATACCTTCTAATATATCGTTGTTTATCATTGAAAATACCTTATAATATAACGTAGTATGCAGTGTATCATTGAAAATACCTTCTAATATATCGTAGTTTATCATTGAAAATACCTTATAATATAACGTAATATGCAGTGTATCATTGAAAATACCTTCTAACATATCCTAATATGCAGTGTATCATAGAAAATACCTTATAATATAACGTAATATGCAGTGTATCATTGAAAATACCTTATATCATATCGTAATATGCAGTGTATCATTGAAAATACCATATAATATAACGTAATATGCAGTGTATCATTGAAAATACCTTATAACATATCCTAATATGCAGTGTATCATAGAAAATACCTTATAATATAACGTAATATGCAGTGTATCATTGAAAATACCTTATATCATATCGTAATATGCAGTGTATCATTGAAAATACCTTATAATATAACGTAATATGCAGTGTATCATAGAAAATACCATGTAATATAACGTAATATACAGTGTATCATTGAAAATACCTTATAATATAACGTAATATGCAGTGTATCATTGAAAATACCTTCTAATATATCGTAGTTTATCATTGAAAATACCTTATAATATAACGTAATATACAGTGTATCATTGAAAATACCTTCTAATATATCGTTGTTTATCATTGAAAATACCTTATAATATAACGTAGTATGCAGTGTATCATTGAAAATACCTTATAATATAACGTAATATGCAGTGTATCATTGAAAATACCTTATAATATAACGTAATATGCAGTGTATCATTGAAAATACCTTCTAATATATCGTTGTTTATCATTGAAAATACCTTATAATATAACGTAATATGCAGTGTATCATTGAAAATACCTTATAATATAACGTAATATGCAGTATATCATAGAAAATACCATGTAATATAACGTAATATACAGTGTATCATTGAAAATACCTTCTAATATATCGTTGTTTATCATTGAAAATACCTTATAATATAACGTAATATGCAGTGTATCATTGAAAATACCTTCTAATATAACGTAATATGCAGTGTATCATTGAAAATACCTTCTAATATATCGTTGTTTATCATTGAAAATACCTTATAATATAACGTAGTATGCAGTGTATCATTGAAAATACCTTCTAATATATCGTAGTTTATCATTGAAAATACCTTATAATATAACGTAATATGCAGTGTATCATTGAAAATACCTTATAACATATCCTAATATGCAGTGTATCATAGAAAATACCTTATAATATAACGTAATATGCAGTGTATCATTTAAAATACTTTATAATATAAAGTAACATGCAGTGTATCATTGAAAATACCTTATAATATAACGTAATATGTAGTGTATCATTGAAAATACCTTATAATATAGCGTAATATGCAGTGTATCATTGAAAATACCTTATAATATAGCGTAATATGCAGTGTATCATTGAAAATACCTTATAATATAACGTAATATGCAGTGTATCATAGAAAATACCATGTAATATAACGTAATATACAGTGTATCATTGAAAATACCTTATAATATAACGTAATATGCAGTGTATCATTGAAAATACCTTCTAATATATCGTAGTTTATCATTGAAAATACCTTATAATATAACGTAATATGCAGTGTATCATTGAAAATACCTTATAACATATCCTAATATGCAGTGTATCATAGAAAATACCTTATAATATAACGTAATATGCAGTGTATCATTTATAATACCTTATAATATAAAGTAATATGCAGTGTATCATTGAAAATACCTTATAATATAACGTAATATGTAGTGTATCATTGAAAATACCTTATAATATAGCGTAATATGCAGTGTATCATTGAAAATACCTTATAATATAGCGTAATATGCAGTGTATCATTGAAAATACCTTATAATATAACGTAATATGCAGTGTATCATAGAAAATACCATGTAATATAACGTAATATACAGTGTATCATTGAAAATACCTTATAATATAACGTAATATGCAGTGTATCATTGAAAATACCTTCTAATATATCGTAGTTTATCATTGAAAATACCTTATAATATAACGTAATATGCAGTGTATCATTGAAAATACCTTCTAATATATCGTTGTTTATCATTGAAAATACCTTATAATATAACGTAGTATGCAGTGTATCATTGAAAATACCTTCTAATATATCGTAGTTTATCATTGAAAATACCTTATAATATAACGTAATATGCAGTGTATCATTGAAAATACCTTATAACATATCCTAATATGCAGTGTATCATAGAAAATACCTTATAATATAACGTAATATGCAGTGTATCATTTAAAATACTTTATAATATAAAGTAACATGCAGTGTATCATTGAAAATACCTTATAATATAACGTAATATGTAGTGTATCATTGAAAATACCTTATAATATAGCGTAATATGCAGTGTATCATTGAAAATACCTTATAATATAGCGTAATATGCAGTGTATCATTGAAAATACCTTATAATATAACGTAATATGCAGTGTATCATAGAAAATACCATGTAATATAACGTAATATACAGTGTATCATTGAAAATACCTTATAATATAACGTAATATGCAGTGTATCATTGAAAATACCTTCTAATATATCGTAGTTTATCATTGAAAATACCTTATAATATAACGTAATATGCAGTGTATCATTGAAAATACCTTATAACATATCCTAATATGCAGTGTATCATAGAAAATACCTTATAATATAACGTAATATGCAGTGTATCATTTATAATACCTTATAATATAAAGTAACATGCAGTGTATCATTGAAAATACCTTATAATATAACGTAATATGTAGTGTATCATTGAAAATACCTTATAATATAACGTAATATGCAGTGTATCATTGAAAATACCTTATAATATAACGTAATATGCAGTGTATCATTGAAAATACCTTATAATATAACGTAATATGCAGTGTATCATAGAAAATACCATGTAATATAACGTAATATACAGTGTATCATTGAAAATACCTTATAATATAACGTAATATGCAGTGTATCATTGAAAATACCTTCTAATATATCGTAGTTTATCATTGAAAATACCTTATAATATAACGTAATATGCAGTGTATCATTGAAAATACCTTCTAATATATCGTTGTTTATCATTGAAAATACCTTATAATATAACGTAATATGCAGTGTATCATTGAAAATACCATGTAATATAACGTAATATACAGTGTATCATTGAAAATACCTTATAATATAACGTAATATGCAGTGTATCATTGAAAATACCTTCTAATATATCGTAGTTTATCATTGAAAATACCTTATAATATAACGTAATATGCAGTGTATCATTGAAAATACCTTCTAATGTATCGTAGTTTATCATTGAAAATACCTTATAATATAACGTAATATGCAGTGTATCATTGAAAATACCTTATAATATAACGTAATATGCAGTGTATCATAGAAAATACCATGTAATATAACGTAATATACAGTGTATCATTGAAAATACCTTATAATATAACGTAATATGCAGTGTATCATTGAAAATACCTTCTAATATATCGTAGTTTATCATTGAAAATACCTTATAATATAACGTAATATGCAGTGTATCATTGAAAATACCTTCTAATATATCGTTGTTTATCATTGAAAATACCTTATAATATAACGTAATATGCAGTGTATCATTGAAAATACCTTATAATATAACGTAATATGCAGTATATCATAGAAAATACCATGTAATATAACGTAATATACAGTGTATCATTGAAAATACCTTCTAATATATCGTTGTTTATCATTGAAAATACCTTATAATATAACGTAATATGCAGTGTATCATTGAAAATACCTTATAATATAACGTAATATGCAGTGTATCATTGAAAATACCTTATAATATAACGTAATATGCAGTATATCATAGAAAATACCATGTAATATAACGTAATATACAGTGTATCATTGAAAATACCTTATAATATAACGTAATATGCAGTGTATCATTGAAAATACCTTGTAATATATCGTAGTTTATCATTGAAAATACCTTATAATATAACGTAATATGCAGTGTATCATTGAAAATACCTTCTAATATATCGTAGTTTATCATTGAAAATACCTTATAATATAACGTAATATGCAGTGTATCATTGAAAATACCTTATAACATATCCTAATATGCAGTGTATCATAGAAAATACCTTATAATATAACGTAATATGCAGTGTATCATTTATAATACCTTATAATATAAAGTAACATGCAGTGTATCATTGAAAATACCTTATAATATAACGTAATATGTAGTGTATCATTGAAAATACCTTATAATATAGCGTAATATGCAGTGTATCATTGAAAATACCTTATAATATAGCGTAATATGCAGTGTATCATTGAAAATACCTTATAATATAACGTAATATGCAGTGTATCATAGAAAATACCATGTAATATAACGTAATATACAGTGTATCATTGAAAATACCTTATAATATAACGTAATATGCAGTGTATCATTGAAAATACCTTCTAATATATCGTAGTTTATCATTGAAAATACCTTATAATATAACGTAATATGCAGTGTATCATTGAAAATACCTTCTAATATATCGTTGTTTATCATTGAAAATACCTTATAATATAACGTAATATGCAGTGTATCATTGAAAATACCATGTAATATAACGTAATATACAGTGTATCATTGAAAATACCTTATAATATAACGTAATATGCAGTGTATCATTGAAAATACCTTCTAATATATCGTAGTTTATCATTGAAAATACCTTATAATATAACGTAATATGCAGTGTATCATTGAAAATACCTTCTAATGTATCGTAGTTTATCATTGAAAATACCTTATAATATAACGTAATATGCAGTGTATCATTGAAAATACCTTATAATATAACGTAATATGCAGTGTATCATAGAAAATACCATGTAATATAACGTAATATACAGTGTATCATTGAAAATACCTTATAATATAACGTAATATGCAGTGTATCATTGAAAATACCTTCTAATATATCGTAGTTTATCATTGAAAATACCTTATAATATAACGTAATATGCAGTGTATCATTGAAAATACCTTCTAATATATCGTTGTTTATCATTGAAAATACCTTATAATATAACGTAATATGCAGTGTATCATTGAAAATACCTTATAATATAACGTAATATGCAGTATATCATAGAAAATACCATGTAATATAACGTAATATACAGTGTATCATTGAAAATACCTTCTAATATATCGTTGTTTATCATTGAAAATACCTTATAATATAACGTAGTATGCAGTGTATCATTGAAAATACCTTATAATATAACGTAATATGCAGTGTATCATTGAAAATACCTTATAATATAACGTAATATGCAGTATATCATAGAAAATACCATGTAATATAACGTAATATACAGTGTATCATTGAAAATACCTTATAATATAACGTAATATGCAGTGTATCATTGAAAATACCTTGTAATATATCGTAGTTTATCATTGAAAATACCTTATAATATAACGTAATATGCAGTGTATCATTGAAAATACCTTATAATATAACGTAATATGCAGTGTATCATTGAAAATACCTTATAATGTAACGTAATATGCAGTATATCATAGAAAATACCATGTAATATAACGTAATATACAGTGTATCATTGAAAATACCTTATAATATAACGTAATATGCAGTGTATCATTGAAAATACCTTCTAATATATCGTTGTTTATCATTGAAAATACCTTATAATATAACGTAATATGCAGTGTATCATTGAAAATACCTTATAATATAACGTAATATGCAGTATATCATAGAAAATACCATGTAATATAACGTAATATACAGTGTATCATTGAAAATACCTTCTAATATATCGTTGTTTATCATTGAAAATACCTTATAATATAACGTAGTATGCAGTGTATCATTGAAAATACCTTCTAATATAACGTAATATGCAGTGTATCATTGAAAATACCTTCTAATATATCGTTGTTTATCATTGAAAATACCTTATAATATAACGTAGTATGCAGTGTATCATTGAAAATACCTTCTAATATATCGTAGTTTATCATTGAAAATACCTTATAATATAACGTAATATGCAGTGTATCATTGAAAATACCTTATAACATATCCTAATATGCAGTGTATCATAGAAAATACCTTATAATATAACGTAATATGCAGTGTATCATTTAAAATACTTTATAATATAAAATAACATGCAGTGTATCATTGAAAATACCTTATAATATAACGTAATATGTAGTGTATCATTGAAAATACCTTATAATATAGCGTAATATGCAGTGTATCATTGAAAATACCTTATAATATAGCGTAATATGCAGTGTATCATTGAAAATACCTTATAATATAACGTAATATGCAGTGTATCATAGAAAATACCATGTAATATAACGTAATATACAGTGTATCATTGAAAATACCTTATAATATAACGTAATATGCAGTGTATCATTGAAAATACCTTCTAATATATCGTAGTTTATCATTGAAAATACCTTATAATATAACGTAATATGCAGTGTATCATTGAAAATACCTTATAACATATCCTAATATGCAGTGTATCATAGAAAATACCTTATAATATAACGTAATATGCAGTGTATCATTTATAATACCTTATAATATAAAGTAACATGCAGTGTATCATTGAAAATACCTTATAATATAACGTAATATGTAGTGTATCATTGAAAATACCTTATAATATAGCGTAATATGCAGTGTATCATTGAAAATACCTTATAATATAGCGTAATATGCAGTGTATCTTTGAAGATACCTTATAATATAACGTAATATGCAGTGTATCATAGAAAATACCATGTAATATAACGTAATATACAGTGTATCATTGAAAATACCTTATAATATAACGTAATATGCAGTGTATCATTGAAAATACCTTCTAATATATCGTAGTTTATCATTGAAAATACCTTATAATATAACGTAATATGCAGTGTATCATTGAAAATACCTTATAATATAACGTAATATGCAGTGTATCATTGAAAATACCTTATAATATAACGTAATATGCAGTATATCATAGAAAATACCATGTAATATAACGTAATATACAGTGTATCATTGAAAATACCTTATAATATAACGTAATATTCAGTGTATCATTGAAAATACCTTCTAATATATCGTAGTTTATCATTGAAAATACCTTATAATATAACGTAATATGCAGTGTATCATTGAAAATACCTTATTACATATCGTAATATGCAGTGTATCATTGAAAATACCATATAATATAACGTAATATGCAGTGTATCATTGAAAATACCTTATAACATATCCTAATATGCAGTGTATCATAGAAAATACCTTATAATATAACGTAATATGCAGTGTATCATTGAAAATACCTTATATCATATCGTAATATGCAGTGTATCATTGAAAATACCTTATAATATAACGTAATATGCAGTGTATCATAGAAAATACCATGTAATATAACGTAATATACAGTGTATCATTGAAAATACCTTCTAATATATCGTAGTTTATCATTGAAAATACCTTATAATATAACGTAATATGCAGTGTATCATTGAAAATACCTTATAATATAACGTAATATGCAGTGTATCATTGAAAATACCTTATAATATATCGTAGTTTATCATTGAAAATACCTTATAATATAACGTAATATGCAGTGTATCATTGAAAATACCTTATAATATAACGTAATATGCAGTGTATCATTGAAAATACCTTATAATATAACGTAATATGCAGTATATCATAGAAAATACCATGTAATATAACGTAATATACAGTGTATCATTGAAAATACCTTATAATATAACGTAATATGCAGTGTATCATTGAAAATACCTTGTAATATATCGTAGTTTATCATTGAAAATACCTTATAATATAACGTAATATGCAGTGTATCATTGAAAATACCTTATAATATAACGTAATATGCAGTGTATCATTGAAAATACCTTATAATGTAACGTAATATGCAGTATATCATAGAAAATACCATGTAATATAACGTAATATACAGTGTATCATTGAAAATACCTTATAATATAACGTAATATGCAGTGTATCATTGAAAATACCTTCTAATATATCGTTGTTTATCATTGAAAATACCTTATAATATAACGTAATATGCAGTGTATCATTGAAAATACCTTATAATATAACGTAATATGCAGTATATCATAGAAAATACCATGTAATATAACGTAATATACAGTGTATCATTGAAAATACCTTCTAATATATCGTTGTTTATCATTGAAAATACCTTATAATATAACGTAGTATGCAGTGTATCATTGAAAATACCTTATAATATAACGTAATATGCAGTGTATCATTGAAAATACCTTCTAATATATCGTTGTTTATCATTGAAAATACCTTATAATATAACGTAATATGCAGTGTATCATTGAAAATACCTTCTAATATATCGTAGTTTATCATTGAAAATACCTTATAATATAACGTAATATGCAGTGTATCATTGAAAATACCTTATAACATATCCTAATATGCAGTGTATCATAGAAAATACCTTATAATATAACGTAATATGCAGTGTATCATTTAAAATACTTTATAATATAAAATAACATGCAGTGTATCATTGAAAATACCTTATAATATAACGTAATATGTAGTGTATCATTGAAAATACCTTATAATATAGCGTAATATGCAGTGTATCATTGAAAATACCTTATAATATAGCGTAATATGCAGTGTATCATTGAAAATACCTTATAATATAACGTAATATGCAGTGTATCATAGAAAATACCATGTAATATAACGTAATATACAGTGTATCATTGAAAATACCTTATAATATAACGTAATATGCAGTGTATCATTGAAAATACCTTCTAATATATCGTAGTTTATCATTGAAAATACCTTATAATATAACGTAATATGCAGTGTATCATTGAAAATACCTTATAACATATCCTAATATGCAGTGTATCATAGAAAATACCTTATAATATAACGTAATATGCAGTGTATCATTTATAATACCTTATAATATAAAGTAACATGCAGTGTATCATTGAAAATACCTTATAATATAACGTAATATGTAGTGTATCATTGAAAATACCTTATAATATAGCGTAATATGCAGTGTATCATTGAAAATACCTTATAATATAGCGTAATATGCAGTGTATCATTGAAAATACCTTATAATATAACGTAATATGCAGTGTATCATAGAAAATACCATGTAATATAACGTAATATACAGTGTATCATTGAAAATACCTTATAATATAACGTAATATGCAGTGTATCATTGAAAATACCTTCTAATATATCGTAGTTTATCATTGAAAATACCTTATAATATAACGTAATATGCAGTGTATCATTGAAAATACCTTATAATATAACGTAATATGCAGTGTATCATTGAAAATACCTTATAATATAACGTAATATGCAGTATATCATAGAAAATACCATGTAATATAACGTAATATACAGTGTATCATTGAAAATACCTTATAATATAACGTAATATTCAGTGTATCATTGAAAATACCTTCTAATATATCGTTGTTTATCATTGAAAATACCTTATAATATAACGTAATATGCAGTGTATCATTGAAAATACCTTATTACATATCGTAATATGCAGTGTATCATTGAAAATACCATATAATATAACGTAATATGCAGTGTATCATTGAAAATACCTTATAACATATCCTAATATGCAGTGTATCATAGAAAATACCTTATAATATAACGTAATATGCAGTGTATCATTGAAAATACCTTATATCATATCGTAATATGCAGTGTATCATTGAAAATACCTTATAATATAACGTAATATGCAGTGTATCATAGAAAATACCATGTAATATAACGTAATATACAGTGTATCATTGAAAATACCTTCTAATATATCGTAGTTTATCATTGAAAATACCTTATAATATAACGTAATATGCAGTGTATCATTGAAAATACCTTATAATATAACGTAATATGCAGTGTATCATTGAAAATACCTTATAATATATCGTAGTTTATCATTGAAAATACCTTATAATATAACGTAATATGCAGTGTATCATTGAAAATACCTTATAATATAACGTAATATGCAGTGTATCATTGAAAATACCTTATAATATAACGTAATATGCAGTATATCATAGAAAATACCATGTAATATAACGTAATATACAGTGTATCATTGAAAATACCTTATAATATAACGTAATATGCAGTGTATCATTGAAAATACCTTATAACATATCCTAATATGCAGTGTATCATAGAAAATACCTTATAATATAACGTAATATGCAGTGTATCATTGAAAATACCTTATATCATATCGTAATATGCAGTGTATCATTGAAAATACCATATAATATAACGTAATATGCAGTGTATCATTGAAAATACCTTGTAATATATCGTAGTTTATCATTGAAAATACCTTATAATATAACGTAATATGCAGTGTATCATTGAAAATACCTTATAATATAACGTAATATGCAGTGTATCATTGAAAATACCTTATAATATAACGTAATATGCAGTATATCATAGAAAATACCATGTAATATAACGTAATATACAGTGTATCATTGAAAATACCTTATAATATAACGTAATATGCAGTGTATCATTGAAAATACCTTCTAATATATCGTTGTTTATCATTGAAAATACCTTATAATATAACGTAATATGCAGTGTATCATTGAAAATACCTTATAATATAACGTAATATGCAGTATATCATAGAAACTACCATGTAATATAACGTAATATACAGTGTATCATTGAAAATACCTTATAATATAACGTAATATGCAGTGTATCATTGAAAATACCTTGTAATATATCGTAGTTTATCATTGAAAATACCTTATAATATAACGTAATATGCAGTGTATCATTGAAAATACCTTATAATATAACGTAATATGCAGTGTATCATTGAAAATACCTTATAATATAACGTAATATGCAGTATATCATAGAAAATACCATGTAATATAACGTAATATACAGTGTATCATTGAAAGTACCTTATAATATAACGTAATATGCAGTGTATCATTGAAAATACCTTCTAATATATCGTTGTTTATCATTGAAAATACCTTATAATATAACGTAATATGCAGTGTATCATTGAAAATACCTTATAATATAACGTAATATGCAGTATATCATAGAAAATACCATGTAATATAACGTAATATACAGTGTATCATTGAAAATACCTTATAATATAACGTAATATGCAGTGTATCATTGAAAATACCTTCTAATATATCGTTGTTTATCATTGAAAATACCTTATAATATAACGTAATATGCAGTGTATCATTGAAAATACCTTCTAATATATCGTAGTTTATCATTGAAAATACCTTATAATATAACGTAATATGCAGTGTATCATTGAAAATACCTTATAACATATCCTAATATGCAGTGTATCATAGAAAATACCTTATAATATAACGTAATATGCAGTATATCAATGAAAATACCTTATAATATAGCGTAATATCCAGTGTATCATTGAAAATACCTTATAATATAACGTAATATGCAGTGTATCATTGAAAATACCTTGTAATATAACGTAATATGCAGTGTATCATTGAAAATACCTTCTAATATATCGTTGTTTATCATTGAAAATACCTTATAATATAACGTAGTATGCAGTGTATCATTGAAAATACCTTCTAATATATCGTAGTTTATCATTGAAAATACCTTATAATATAACGTAATATGAAGTGTATCATTGAAAATACCTTGTAATATATCGTAGTTTATCATTGAAAATACCTTATAATATAACGTAATATGCAGTGTATCATTGAAAATACCTTATAATATAACGTAATATGCAGTGTATCATTGAAAATACCTTATAATATAACGTAATATGCAGTATATCATAGAAAATACCATGTAATATAACGTAATATACAGTGTATCATTGAAAATACCTTATAATATAACGTAATATGCAGTGTATCATTGAAAATACCTTGTAATATATCGTAGTTTATCATTGAAAATACCTTATAATATAACGTAATATGCAGTGTATCATTGAAAATACCTTATAATATAACGTAATATGCAGTATATCATAGAAAATACCATGTAATATAACGTAATATACAGTGTATCATTGAAAGTACCTTATAATATAACGTAATATGCAGTGTATCATTGAAAATACCTTCTAATATATCGTTGTTTATCATTGAAAATACCTTATAATATAACGTAATATGCAGTGTATCATTGAAAATACCTTATAATATAACGTAATATGCAGTATATCATAGAAAATACCATGTAATATAACGTAATATACAGTGTATCATTGAAAATACCTTATAATATAACGTAATATGCAGTGTATCATTGAAAATACCTTCTAATATATCGTTGTTTATCATTGAAAATACCTTATAATATAACGTAATATGCAGTGTATCATTGAAAATACCTTCTAATATATCGTAGTTTATCATTGAAAATACCTTATAATATAACGTAATATGCAGTGTATCATTGAAAATACCTTGTAATATAACGTAATGTGCAGTGTATCATTGAAAATACCTTCTAATATATCGTTGTTTATCATTGAAAATACCTTATAATATAACGTAGTATGCAGTGTATCATTGAAAATACCTTCTAATATATCGTAGTTTATCATTGAAAATACCTTATAATATAACGTAATATGAAGTGTATCATTGAAAATACCTTGTAATATATCGTAGTTTATCATTGAAAATACCTTATAATATAACGTAATATGCAGTGTATCATTGAAAATACCTTATAATATAACGTAATATGCAGTGTATCATTGAAAATACCTTATAATATAACGTAATATGCAGTATATCATAGAAAATACCATGTAATATAACGTAATATACAGTGTATCATTGAAAATACCTTATAATATAACGTAATATGCAGTGTATCATTGAAAATACCTTGTAATATATCGTAGTTTATCATTGAAAATACCTTATAATATAACGTAATATGCAGTGTATCATTGAAAATACCTTATAATATAACGTAATATGCAGTGTATCATTGAAAATACCTTATAATATAACGTAATATGCAGTATATCAAAGAAAATACCATGTTATATAACGTAATATACAGTGTATCATTGAAAATACCTTATAATATAACGTAATATGCAGTGTATCATTGAAAATACCTTCTAATATATCGTTGTTTATCATTGAAAATACCTTATAATATAACGTAATATGCAGTGTATCATTGAAAATACCTTATAATATAACGTAATATGCAGTATATCATAGAAAATACCATGTAATATAACGTAATATACAGTGTATCATTGAAAATACCTTATAATATAACGTAATATGCAGTGTATCATTGAAAATACCTTCTAATATATCGTTGTTTATCATTGAAAATACCTTATAATATAACGTAATATGCAGTGTATCATTGAAAATACCTTCTAATATATCGTAGTTTATCATTGAAAATACCTTATAATATAACGTAATATGCAGTGTATCATTGAAAATACCTTATAACATATCCTAATATGCAGTGTATCATAGAAAATACCTTATAATATAACGTAATATGCAGTATATCAATGAAAATACCTTATAATATAGCGTAATATCCAGTGTATCATTGAAAATACCTTATAATATAACGTAATATGCAGTGTATCATTGAAAATACCTTGTAATATAACGTAATATGCAGTGTATCCTTGAAAATACCTTCTAATATATCGTTGTTTATCATTGAAAATACCTTATAATATAACGTAGTATGCAGTGTATCATTGAAAATACCTTCTAATATATCGTAGTTTATCATTGAAAATACCTTATAATATAACGTAATATGCAGTGTATCATTGAAAATACCTTATAACATATCCTAATATGCAGTGTATCATAGAAAATACCTTATAATATAACGTAATATGCAGTGTATCATTGAAAATACCTTATATCATATCGTAATATGCAGTGTATCATTGAAAATACCATATAATATAACGTAATATGCAGTGTATCATTGAAAATACCTTATAACATATCCTAATATGCAGTGTATCATAGAAAATACCTTATAATATAACGTAATATGCAGTGTATCATTGAAAATACCTTATATCATATCGTAATATGCAGTGTATCATTGAAAATACCTTATAATATAACGTAATATGCAGTGTATCATAAAAAATACCATGTAATATAACGTAATATACAGTGTATCATTGAAAATACCTTATAATATAACGTAATATGCAGTGTATCATTGAAAATACCTTCTAATATATCGTAGTTTATCATTGAAAATACCTTATAATATAACGTAATATGCAGTGTATCATTGAAAATACCTTATAACATATCCTAATATACAGTGTATCATAGAAAATACCTTATAATATAACGTAATATGCAGTGTATCATTGAAAATACCTTGTAATATATCGTAGTTTATCATTGAAAATACCTTATAATATAACGTAATATGCAGTGTATCATTGAAAATACCTTCTAATATATCGTTGTTTATCATTGAAAATACCTTATAATATAACGTAATATGCAGTGTATCATTGAAAATACCTTATAATATAACGTAATATGCAGTATATCATAGAAAATACCATGTAATATAACGTAATATACAGTGAATCATTGAAAATACCTTATAATATAACGTAATATGCAGTGTATCATTGAAAATACCTTGTAATATATCGTAGTTTATCATTGATAATACCTTATAATATAACGTAATATGCAGTGTATCATTGAAAATACCTTATAATATAACGTAATATGCAGTGTATCATTGAAAATACCTTATAATATAACGTAATATGCAGTATATCATAGAAAATACCATGTAATATAACGTAATATACAGTGTATCATTGAAAATACCTTATAATATAACGTAATATGCAGTGTATCATTGAAAATACCTTCTAATATATCGTTGTTTATCATTGAAAATACCTTATAATATAACGTAATATGCAGTGTATCATTGAAAATACCTTGTAATATATCGTAGTTTATCATTGAAAATACCTTATAATATAACGTAATATGCAGTGTATCATTGAAAATACCTTATAATATAACGTAATATGCAGTGTATCATTGAAAATACCTTATAATATAACGTAATATGCAGTATATCAAAGAAAATACCATGTAATATAACGTAATATACAGTGTATCATTGAAAATACCTTATAATATAACGTAATATGCAGTGTATCATTGAAAATACCTTCTAATATATCGTTGTTTATCATTGAAAATACCTTATAATATAACGTAATATGCAGTGTATCATTGAAAATACCTTATAATATAACGTAATATGCAGTATATCATAGAAAATACCATGTAATATAACGTAATATACAGTGTATCATTGAAAATACCTTATAATATAACGTAATATGCAGTGTATCATTGAAAATACCTTCTAATATATCGTTGTTTATCATTGAAAATACCTTATAATATAACGTAATATGCAGTGTATCATTGAAAATACCTTATAATATATCGTAGTTTATCATTGAAAATACCTTATAATATAACGTAATATGCAGTATATCAATGAAAATACCTTATAATATAGCGTAATATCCAGTGTATCATTGAAAATACCTTATAATATAACGTAATATGCAGTGTATCATTGAAAATACCTTGTAATATAACGTAATATGCAGTGTATCATTGAAAATACCTTCTAATATATCGTTGTTTATCATTGAAAATACCTTATAATATAACGTAATATGCAGTGTATCATTGAAAATACCTTCTAATATATCGTTGTTTATCATTGAAAATACCTTATAATATAACGTAATATGCAGTGTATCATTGAAAATACCTTATAATATAACGTAATATGCAGTATATCATAGAAAATACCATGTAATATAACGTAATATACAGTGTATCATTGAAAATACCTTATAATATAACGTAATATGCAGTGTATCATTGAAAATACCTTGTAATATATCGTAGTTTATCATTGATAATACCTTATAATATAACGTAATATGCAGTGTATCATTGAAAATACCTTATAATATAACGTAATATGCAGTGTATCATTGAAAATACCTTATAATATAACGTAATATGCAGTATATCATAGAAAATACCATGTAATATAACGTAATAT
The DNA here is from genome assembly GCA_916610255.1 of Lasioglossum lativentre. Classification (NCBI taxonomy): domain Eukaryota; kingdom Metazoa; phylum Arthropoda; class Insecta; order Hymenoptera; family Halictidae; genus Lasioglossum; species Lasioglossum lativentre. The sequence continues at coordinate 162,649 of CAKAJI010000206.1, read as the reverse complement.
ACAGTGTATCATTGAAAATACCTTATAATATAACGTAATATGCAGTGTATCATTGAAAATACCTTGTAATATATCGTAGTTTATCATTGATAATACCTTATAATATAACGTAATATGCAGTGTATCATTGAAAATACCTTATAATATAACGTAATATGCAGTATATCATAGAAAATACCATGTAATATAACGTAATATACAGTGTATCATTGAAAATACCTTATAATATAACGTAATATGCAGTGTATCATTGAAAATACCTTCTAATATATCGTAGTTTATCATTGAAAATACCTTATAATATAACGTAATATGCAGTATATCATAGAAAATACCATGTAATATAACGTAATATACAGTGTATCATTGAAAATACCTTCTAATATATCGTAGTTTATCATTGAAAATACCTTCTAATATATCGTAGTTTATCATTGAAAATACCTTATAATATAACGTAATATGCAGTGTATCATTGAAAATACCTTATAACATATCCTAATATGCAGTGTATCATAGAAAATACCTTATAATATAACGTAATATGCAGTGTATCATTGAAAATACCTTATTACATATCGTAATATGCAGTGTATCATTGAAAATACCATATAATATAACGTAATATGCAGTGTATCATTGAAAATACCTTATAACATATCCTAATATGCAGTGTATCATAGAAAATACCTTATAATATAACGTAATATGCAGTGTATCATTGAAAATACCATATAATATAACGTAATATGCAGTGTATCATTGAAAATACCTTATAACATATCCTAATATGCAGTGTATCATAGAAAATACCTTATAATATAACGTAATATGCAGTGTATCATTGAAAATACCTTATATCATATCGTAATATGCAGTGTATCATTGAAAATACCTTATAATATAACGTAATATGCAGTGTATCATAGAAAATACCATGTAATATAACGTAATATACAGTGTATCATTGAAAATACCTTATAATATAACGTAATATGCAGTGTATCATTGAAAATACCTTCTAATATATCGTTGTTTATCATTGAAAATACCTTATAGTATAACGTAATATGCAGTGTATCATTGAAAATACCTTATAATATAACGTAATATGCAGTATATCATAGAAAATACCATGTAATATAACGTAATATACAGTGTATCATTGAAAATACCTTATAATATAACGTAATATGCAGTGTATCATTGAAAATACCTTGTAATATATCGTAGTTTATCATTGAAAATACCTTATAATATAACGTAATATGCAGTGTATCATTGAAAATACCTTATAATATAACGTAATATGCAGTGTATCATTGAAAATACCTTATAATATAACGTAATATGCAGTATATCATAGAAAATACCATGTAATATAACGTAATATACAGTGTATCATTGAAAATACCTTATAATATAACGTAATATGCAGTGTATCATTGAAAATACCTTCTAATATATCGTTGTTTATCATTGAAAATACCTTATAATATAACGTAATATGCAGTGTATCATTGAAAATACCTTATAATATAACGTAATATGCAGTATATCATAGAAAATACCATGTAATATAACGTAATATACAGTGTATCATTGAAAATACCTTATAATATAATGTAATATGCAGTGTATCATTGAAAATACCTTCTAATATATCGTAGTTTATCATTGAAAATACCTTGTAATATATCGTAGTTTATCATTGATAATACCTTATAATATAACGTAATATGCAGTGTATCATTGAAAATACCTTATAATATAACGTAATATGCAGTGTATCATTGAAAATACCTTATAATATAACGTAATATGCAGTATATCATAGAAAATACCATGTAATATAACGTAATATACAGTGTATCATTGAAAATACCTTATAATATAACGTAATATGCAGTGTATCATTGAAAATACCTTCTAATATATCGTTGTTTATCATTGAAAATACCTTATAATATAACGTAATATGCAGTGTATCATTGAAAATACCTTATAATATAACGTAATATGCAGTATATCATAGAAAATACCATGTAATATAACGTAATATACAGTGTATCATTGAAAATACCTTATAATATAACGTAATATGCAGTGTATCATTGAAAATACCTTCTAATATATCGTAGTTTATCATTGAAAATACCTTATAATATAACGTAATATGCAGTGTATCATTGAAAATACCTTATAACATATCCTAATATGCAGTGTATCATAGAAAATACCTTATAATATAACGTAATATGCAGTGTATCATTGAAAATACCTTATTACATATCGTAATATGCAGTGTATCATTGAAAATACCATATAATATAACGTAATATGCAGTGTATCATTGAAAATACCTTATAACATATCCTAATATGCAGTGTATCATAGAAAATACCTTATAATATAACGTAATATGCAGTGTATCATTGAAAATACCTTATATCATATCGTAATATGCAGTGTATCATTGAAAATACCTTATAATATAACGTAATATGCAGTGTATCATAGAAAATACCTTATAATATAACGTAATATGCAGTGTATCATTGAAAATACCTTATTACATATCGTAATATGCAGTGTATCATTGAAAATACCATATAATATAACGTAATATGCAGTATATCATAGAAAATACCATGTAATATAACGTAATATACAGTGTATCATTGAAAATACCTTATAATATAACGTAATATGCAGTGTATCATTGAAAATACCTTCTAATATATCGTAGTTTATCATTGAAAATACCTTATAATATAACGTAATATGCAGTGTATCATTGAAAATACCTTATAATATAACGTAATATGCAGTATATCATAGAAAATACCATGTAATATAACGTAATATGCAGTGTATCATTGAAAATACCTTATAACATATCCTAATATGCAGTGTATCATAGAAAATACCTTATAATATAACGTAATATGCAGTGTATCATTGAAAATACCTTATTACATATCGTAATATGCAGTGTATCATTGAAAATACCTTATAATATAACGTAATATGCAGTGTATCATTGAAAATACCTTATAACATATCCTAATATGCAGTGTATCATAGAAAATACCTTATAATATAACGTAATATGCAGTGTATCATTGAAAATACCTTATATCATATCGTAATATGCAGTGTATCATTGAAAATACCTTATAATATAACGTAATATGCAGTGTATCATAGAAAATACCTTATAATATAACGTAATATGCAGTGTATCATTGAAAATACCTTATTACATATCGTAATATGCAGTGTATCATTGAAAATACCATATAATATAACGTAATATGCAGTATATCATAGAAAATACCATGTAATATAACGTAATATACAGTGTATCATTGAAAATACCTTATAATATAACGTAATATGCAGTGTATCATTGAAAATACCTTCTAATATATCGTTGTTTATCATTGAAAATACCTTATAATATAACGTAATATGCAGTGTATCATTGAAAATACCTTATAATATAACGTAATATGCAGTATATCATAGAAAATACCATGTAATATAACGTAATATACAGTGTATCATTGAAAATACCTTATAATATAACGTAATATGCAGTGTATCATTGAAAATACCTTGTAATATATCGTAGTTTATCATTGAAAATACCTTATAATATAACGTAATATGCAGTGTATCATTGAAAATACCTTATAATATAACGTAATATGCAGTGTATCATTGAAAATACCTTATAATATAACGTAATATGCAGTATATCATAGAAAATACCATGTAATATAACGTAATATACAGTGTATCATTGAAAATACCTTATAATATAACGTAATATGCAGTGTATCATTGAAAATACCTTCTAATATATCGTTGTTTATCATTGAAAATACCTTATAATATAACGTAATATGCAGTGTATCATTGAAAATACCTTATAATATAACGTAATATGCAGTATATCATAGAAAATACCATGTAATATAACGTAATATACAGTGTATCATTGAAAATACCTTATAATATAACGTAATATGCAGTGTATCATTGAAAATACCTTCTAATATATCGTAGTTTATCATTGAAAATACCTTGTAATATATCGTAGTTTATCATTGATAATACCTTATAATATAACGTAATATGCAGTGTATCATTGAAAATACCTTATAATATAACGTAATATGCAGTGTATCATTGAAAATACCTTATAATATAACGTAATATGCAGTATATCATAGAAAATACCATGTAATATAACGTAATATACAGTGTATCATTGAAAATACCTTATAATATAACGTAATATGCAGTGTATCATTGAAAATACCTTCTAATATATCGTTGTTTATCATTGAAAATACCTTATAATATAACGTAATATGCAGTGTATCATTGAAAATACCTTATAATATAACGTAATATGCAGTATATCATAGAAAATACCATGTAATATAACGTAATATACAGTGTATCATTGAAAATACCTTATAATATAACGTAATATGCAGTGTATCATTGAAAATACCTTCTAATATATCGTAGTTTATCATTGAAAATACCTTATAATATAACGTAATATTCAGTGTATCATTGAAAATACCTTATAACATATCCTAATATGCAGTGTATCATTGAAAATACCTTGTAATATATCGTAGTTTATCATTGAAAATACCTTATAATATAACGTAATATGCAGTGTATCATTGAAAATACCTTCTAATATATCGTTGTTTATCATTGAAAATACCTTATAATATAACGTAATATGCAGTGTATCATTGAAAATACCTTATAATATAACGTAATATGCAGTATATCATAGAAAATACCATGTAATATAACGTAATATACAGTGTATCATTGAAAATACCTTATAATATAACGTAATATGCAGTGTATCATTGAAAATACCTTCTAATATATCGTTGTTTATCATTGAAAATACCTTATAATATAACGTAATATGCAGTGTATCATTGAAAATACCTTATAATATAACGTAATATGCAGTATATCATAGAAAATACCATGTAATATAACGTAATATACAGTGTATCATTGAAAATACCTTATAATATAACGTAATATGCAGTGTATCATTGAAAATACCTTGTAATATATCGTAGATTATCATTGATAATACCTTATAATATAACGTAATATGCAGTGTATCATTGAAAATACCTTATAATATAACGTAATATGCAGTGTATCATTGAAAATACCTTATAATATAACGTAATATGCAGTATATCATAGAAAATACCATGTAATATAACGTAATATACACTGTATCATTGAAAATACCTTATAATATAACGTAATATGCAGTGTATCATTGAAAATACCTTCTAATATATCGTTGTTTATCATTGAAAATACCTTATAATATAACGTAATATGCAGTGTATCATTGAAAATACCTTGTAATATATCGTAGTTTATCATTGAAAATACCTTATAATATAACGTAATATGCAGTGTATCATTGAAAATACCTTATAATATAACGTAATATGCAGTGTATCATTGAAAATACCTTATAATATAACGTAATATGCAGTATATCAAAGAAAATACCATGTAATATAACGTAATATACAGTGTATCATTGAAAATACCTTATAATATAACGTAATATGCAGTGTATCATTGAAAATACCTTCTAATATATCGTTGTTTATCATTGAAAATACCTTATAATATAACGTAATATGCAGTGTATCATTGAAAATACCTTATAATATAACGTAATATGCAGTATATCATAGAAAATACCATGTAATATAACGTAATATACAGTGTATCATTGAAAATACCTTATAATATAACGTAATATGCAGTGTATCATTGAAAATACCTTCTAATATATCGTTGTTTATCATTGAAAATACCTTATAATATAACGTAATATGCAGTGTATCATTGAAAATACCTTCTAATATATCGTAGTTTATCATTGAAAATACCTTATAATATAACGTAATATGCAGTATATCAATGAAAATACCTTATAATATAACGTAATATCCAGTGTATCATTGAAAATACCTTATAATATAACGTAATATGCAGTGTATCATTGAAAATACCTTGTAATATAACGTAATATGCAGTGTATCATTGAAAATACCTTCTAATATATCGTTGTTTATCATTGAAAATACCTTATAATATAACGTAGTATGCAGTGTATCATTGAAAATACCTTCTAATATATCGTTGTTTATCATTGAAAATACCTTATAATATAACGTAATATGCAGTGTATCATTGAAAATACCTTATAATATAACGTAATATGCAGTATATCATAGAAAATACCATGTAATATAACGTAATATGCAGTGTATCATTGAAAATACCTTATAACATATCCTAATATGCAGTGTATCATAGAAAATACCTTATAATATAACGTAATATGCAGTGTATCATTGAAAATACCTTATTACATATCGTAATATGCAGTGTATCATTGAAAATACCATATAATATAACGTAATATGCAGTGTATCATTGAAAATACCTTATAACATATCCTAATATGCAGTGTATCATAGAAAATACCTTATAATATAACGTAATATGCAGTGTGTCATTGAAAATACCTTATATCATATCGGAATATGCTGTGTATCATTGAAAATACCTTATAATATAACGTAATATGCAGTCTATCATAGAAAATACCTTATAATATAACGTAATATGCAGTGTATCATTGAAAATACCTTATTACATATCGTAATATGCAGTGTACCATTGAAAATACCATATAATATAACGTAATATGCAGTGTATCATTGAAAATACCTTATAACATATCCTAATATGCAGTGTATCATAGAAAATACCTTATAATATAACGTAATATGCAGTGTATCATTGAAAATACCTTATATCATATCGTAATATGCAGTGTATCATTGAAAATACCTTATAATATAACGTAATATGCAGTGTATCATAGAAAATACCATGTAATATAACGTAATATACAGTGTATCATTGAAAATACCTTATAATATAACGTAATATGCAGTGTATCATTGAAAATACCTTGTAATATATCGTAGTTTATCATTGAAAATACCTTATAATATAACGTAATATGCAGTGTATCATTGAAAATACCTTATAATATAACGTAATATGCAGTGTATCATTGAAAATACCTTATAATATAACGTAATATGCAGTATATCAAAGAAAATACCATGTAATATAACGTAATATACAGTGTATCATTGAAAATACCTTATAATATAACGTAATATGCAGTGTATCATTGAAAATACCTTCTAATATATCGTTGTTTATCATTGAAAATACCTTATAATATAACGTAATATGCAGTGTATCATTGAAAATACCTTATAATATAACGTAATATGCAGTATATCATAGAAAATACCATGTAATATAACGTAATATACAGTGTATCATTGAAAATACCTTATAATATAACGTAATATGCAGTGTATCATTGAAAATACCTTCTAATATATCGTTGTTTATCATTGAAAATACCTTATAATATAACGTAATATGCAGTGTATCATTGAAAATACCTTCTAATATATCGTAGTTTATCATTGAAAATACCTTATAATATAACGTAATATGCAGTATATCAATGAAAATACCTTATAATATAGCGTAATATCCAGTGTATCATTGAAAATACCTTATAATATAACGTAATATGCAGTGTATCATTGAAAATACCTTGTAATATAACGTAATATGCAGTGTATCATTGAAAATACCTTCTAATATATCGTTGTTTATCATTGAAAATACCTTATAATATAACGTAGTATGCAGTGTATCATTGAAAATACCTTCTAATATATCGTTGTTTATCATTGAAAATACCTTATAATATAACGTAATATGCAGTGTATCATTGAAAATACCTTATAATATAACGTAATATGCAGTATATCATAGAAAATACCATGTAATATAACGTAATATGCAGTGTATCATTGAAAATACCTTATAACATATCCTAATATGCAGTGTATCATAGAAAATACCTTATAATATAACGTAATATGCAGTGTATCATTGAAAATACCTTATTACATATCGTAATATGCAGTGTATCATTGAAAATACCATATAATATAACGTAATATGCAGTGTATCATTGAAAATACCTTATAACATATCCTAATATGCAGTGTATCATAGAAAATACCTTATAATATAACGTAATATGCAGTGTATCATTGAAAATACCTTATATCATATCGTAATATGCAGTGTATCATTGAAAATACCTTATAATATAACGTAATATGCAGTGTATCATAGAAAATACCTTATAATATAACGTAATATGCAGTGTATCATTGAAAATACCTTATTACATATCGTAATATGCAGTGTACCATTGAAAATACCATATAATATAACGTAATATGCAGTGTATCATTGAAAATACCTTATAACATATCCTAATATGCAGTGTATCATAGAAAATACCTTATAATATAACGTAATATGCAGTGTATCATTGAAAATACCTTATATCATATCGTAATATGCAGTGTATCATTGAAAATACCTTATAATATAACGTAATATGCAGTGTATCATAGAAAATACCATGTAATATAACGTAATATACAGTGTATCATTGAAAATACCTTATAATATAACGTAATATGCAGTGTATCATTGAAAATACCTTGTAATATATCGTAGTTTATCATTGAAAATACCTTATAATATAACGTAATATGCAGTGTATCATTGAAAATACCTGATAATATAACGTAATATGCAGTGTATCATTGAAAATACCTTATAATATAACGTAATATGCAGTATATCAAAGAAAATACCATGTAATATAACGTAATATACAGTGTATCATTGAAAATACCTTATAATATAACGTAATATGCAGTGTATCATTGAAAATACCTTCTAATATATCGTTGTTTATCATTGAAAATACCTTATAATATAACGTAATATGCAGTGTATCATTGAAAATACCTTATAATATAACGTAATATGCAGTATATCATAGAAAATACCATGTAATATAACGTAATATACAGTGTATCATTGAAAATACCTTATAATATAACGTAATATGCAGTGTATCATTGAAAATACCTTCTAATATATCGTTGTTTATCATTGAAAATACCGTATAATATAACGTAATATGCAGTGTATCATTGAAAATACCTTATAACATATCCTAATATGCAGTGTATCATAGAAAATACCTTATAATATAACGTAATATGCAGTGTATCATTGAAAATACCTTATATCATATCGTAATATGCAGTGTATCATTGAAAATACCATATAATATAACGTAATATGCAGTGTATCATTGAAAATACCTTATAACATATCCTAATATGCAGTGTATCATAGAAAATACCTTATAATATAACGTAATATGCAGTGTATCATTGAAAATACCTTATAATATAACGTAATATGCAGTGTATCATTGAAAATACCTTGTAATATATCGTAGTTTATCATTGAAAATACCTTATAATATAACGTAATATGCAGTGTATCATTGAAAATACCTTATCATATAACGTAATATGCAGTGTATCATTGAAAATACCTTATAATATAACGTAATATGCAGTATATCATAGAAAATACCATGTAATATAACGTAATATACAGTGTATCATTGAAAATACCTTATAATATAACGTAATATGCAGTGTATCATTGAAAATACCTTCTAATATATCGTTGTTTATCATTGAAAATACCTTATAATATAACGTAATATGCAGTGTATCATTGAAAATACCTTATAATATAACGTAATATGCAGTATATCATAGAAAATACCATGTAATATAACGTAATATACAGTGTATCATTGAAAATACCTTATAATATAACGTAATATGCAGTGTATCATTGAAAATACCTTGTAATATATCGTAGTTTATCATTGAAAATACCTTATAATATAACGTAATATGCAGTGTATCATTGAAAATACCTTATAATATAACGTAATATGCAGTGTATCATTGAAAATACCTTATAATATAACGTAATATGCAGTATATCATAGAAAATACCATGTAATATAACGTAATATACAGTGTATCATTGAAAATACCTTATAATATAACGTAATATGCAGTGTATCATTGAAAATACCTTATAATATATCGTTGTTTATCATTGAAAATACCTTATAATATAACGTAATATGCAGTGTATCATTGAAAATACCTTATAATATAACGTAATATGCAGTATATCATAGAAAATACCATGTAATATAACGTAATATACAGTGTATCATTGAAAATACCTTATAATATAATGTAATATGCAGTGTATCATTGAAAATACCTTCTAATATATCGTAGTTTATCATTGAAAATACCTTGTAATATATCGTAGTTTATCATTGATAATACCTTATAATATAACGTAATATGCAGTGTATCATTGAAAATACCTTATAATATAACGTAATATGCAGTGTATCATTGAAAATACCTTATAATATAACGTAATATGCAGTATATCATAGAAAATACCATGTAATATAACGTAATATACAGTGTATCATTGAAAATACCTTATAATATAACGTAATATGCAGTGTATCATTGAAAATACCTTCTAATATATCGTTGTTTATCATTGAAAATACCTTATAATATAACGTAATATGCAGTGTATCATTGAAAATACCTTATAATATAACGTAGTATGCAGTATATCATAAAAAATACCATGTAATATAACGTAATATACAGTGTATCATTGAAAATACCTTATCATATAACGTAATATGCAGTGTATCATTGAAAATACCTTCTAATATATCGTAGTTTATCATTGAAAATACCTTATAATATAACGTAATATGCAGTGTATCATTGAAAATACCTTATAACATATCCTAATATGCAGTGTATCATAGAAAATACCTTATAATATAACGTAATATGCAGTGTATCATTGAAAATACCTTATTACATATCGTAATATGCAGTGTATCATTGAAAATACCATATAATATAACGTAATATGCAGTGTATCATTGAAAATACCTTATAACATATCCTAATATGCAGTGTATCATAGAAAATACCTTATAATATAACGTAATATGCAGTGTATCATTGAAAATACCTTATATCATATCGTAATATGCAGTGTATCATTGAAAATACCTTATAATATAACGTAATATGCAGTGTATCATAGAAAATACCTTATAATATAACGTAATATGCAGTGTATCATTGAAAATACCTTATTACATATCGTAATATGCAGTGTATCATTGAAAATACCATATAATATAACGTAATATGCAGTATATCATAGAAAATACCATGTAATATAACGTAATATACAGTGTATCATTGAAAATACCTTATAATATAACGTAATATGCAGTGTATCATTGAAAATACCTTCTAATATATCGTTGTTTATCATTGAAAATACCTTATAATATAACGTAATATGCAGTGTATCATTGAAAATACCTTATAATATAACGTAATATGCAGTATATCATAGAAAATACCATGTAATATAACGTAATATACAGTGTATCATTGAAAATACCTTATAATATAACGTAATATGCAGTGTATCATTGAAAATACCTTGTAATATATCGTAGTTTATCATTGAAAATACCTTATAATATAACGTAATATGCAGTGTATCATTGAAAATACCTTATAATATAACGTAATATGCAGTGTATCATTGAAAATACCTTATAATATAACGTAATATGCAGTATATCATAGAAAATACCATGTAATATAACGTAATATACAGTGTATCATTGAAAATACCTTATAATATAACGTAATATGCAGTGTATCATTGAAAATACCTTCTAATATATCGTTGTTTATCATTGAAAATACCTTATAATATAACGTAATATGCAGTGTATCATTGAAAATACCTTATAATATAACGTAATATGCAGTATATCATAGAAAATACCATGTAATATAACGTAATATACAGTGTATCATTGAAAATACCTTATAATATAATGTAATATGCAGTGTATCATTGAAAATACCTTCTAATATATCGTAGTTTATCATTGAAAATACCTTGTAATATATCGTAGTTTATCATTGATAATACCTTATAATATAACGTAATATGCAGTGTATCATTGAAAATACCTTATAATATAACGTAATATGCAGTGTATCATTGAAAATACCTTATAATATAACGTAATATGCAGTATATCATAGAAAATACCATGTAATATAACGTAATATACAGTGTATCATTGAAAATACCTTATAATATAACGTAATATGCAGTGTATCATTGAAAATACCTTCTAATATATCGTTGTTTATCATTGAAAATACCTTATAATATAACGTAATATGCAGTGTATCATTGAAAATACCTTATAATATAACGTAATATGCAGTATATCATAGAAAATACCATGTAATATAACGTAATATACAGTGTATCATTGAAAATACCTTATAATATAACGTAATATGCAGTGTATCATTGAAAATACCTTCTAATATATCGTAGTTTATCATTGAAAATACCTTATAATATAACGTAATATGCAGTGTATCATTGAAAATACCTTATAACATATCCTAATATGCAGTGTATCATAGAAAATACCTTATAATATAACGTAATATGCAGTGTATCATTGAAAATACCTTATTACATATCGTAATATGCAGTGTATCATTGAAAATACCATATAATATAACGTAATATGCAGTGTATCATTGAAAATACCTTATAACATATCCTAATATGCAGTGTATCATAGAAAATACCTTATAATATAACGTAATATGCAGTGTATCATTGAAAATACCTTATATCATATCGTAATATGCAGTGTATCATTGAAAATACCTTATAATATAACGTAATATGCAGTGTATCATAGAAAATACCTTATAATATAACGTAATATGCAGTGTATCATTGAAAATACCTTATTACATATCGTAATATGCAGTGTATCATTGAAAATACCATATAATATAACGTAATATGCAGTGTATCATTGAAAATACCTTATAACATATCCTAATATGCAGTGTATCATAGAAAATACCTTATAATATAACGTAATATGCAGTGTATCATTGAAAATACCTTATATCATATCGTAATATGCAGTGTATCATTGAAAATACCTTATAATATAACGTAATATGCAGTGTATCATAGAAAATACCATGTAATATAACGTAATATACAGTGTATCATTGAAAATACCTTATAATATAACGTAATATGCAGTGTATCATTGAAAATACCTTGTAATATATCGTAGTTTATCATTGAAAATACCTTATAATATAACGTAATATGCAGTGTATCATTGAAAATACCTTATAATATAACGTAATATGCAGTGTATCATTGAAAATACCTTATAATATAACGTAATATGCAGTATATCAAAGAAAATACCATGTAATATAACGTAATATACAGTGTATCATTGAAAATACCTTATAATATAACGTAATATGCAGTGTATCATTGAAAATACCTTCTAATATATCGTTGTTTATCATTGAAAATACCTTATAATATAACGTAATATGCAGTGTATCATTGAAAATACCTTATAATATAACGTAATATGCAGTATATCATAGAAAATACCATGTAATATAACGTAATATACAGTGTATCATTGAAAATACCTTATAATATAACGTAATATGCAGTGTATCATTGAAAATACCTTCTAATATATCGTTGTTTATCATTGAAAATACCTTATAATATAACGTAATATGCAGTGTATCATTGAAAATACCTTCTAATATATCGTAGTTTATCATTGAAAATACCTTATAATATAACGTAATATGCAGTGTATCATTGAAAATACCTTATAACATATCCTAATATGCAGTGTATCATAGAAAATACCTTATAATATAACGTAATATGCAGTGTATCATTGAAAATACCTTATTACATATCGTAATATGCAGTGTATCATTGAAAATACCATATAATATAACGTAATATGCAGTGTATCATTGAAAATACCTTATAACATATCCTAATATGCAGTGTATGATTGAAAATACCTTTTAATATAACGTAATATGCAGGATATGTTATAAGGTATTTTCAATGATACAAATATCATATCGTAATATGCAGTGTATCATTGAAAATACCTTATAATATAACGTAATATGCAGTGTATCATAGAAAATACCTTATAATATAACGTAATATGCAGTGTATCATTGAAAATACCTTATTACATATCGTAATATGCAGTGTATCATTGAAAATACCATATAATATAACGTAATATGCAGTGTATCATTGAAAATACCTTATAACATATCCTAATATGCAGTGTATCATAGAAAATACCTTATAATATAACGTAATATGCAGTGTATCATTGAAAATACCTTATATCATATCGTAATATGCAGTGTATCATTGAAAATACCTTATAATATAACGTAATATGCAGTGTATCATAGAAAATACCATGTAATATAACGTAATATACAGTGTATCATTGAAAATACCTTATAATATAACGTAATATGCAGTGTATCATTGAAAATACCTTGTAATATATCGTAGTTTATCATTGAAAATACCTTATAATATAACGTAATATGCAGTGTATCATTGAAAATACCTTATAATATAACGTAATATGCAGTGTATCATTGAAAATACCTTGTAATATAACGTAATATGCAGTGTATCATTGAAAATACCTTCTAATATATCGTTGTTTATCATTGAAAATACCTTATAATATAACGTAGTATGCAGTGTATCATTGAAAATACCTTCTAATATATCGTAGTTTATCATTGAAAATACCTTATAATATAACGTAATATGCAGTGTATCATTGAAAATACCTTATAACATATCCTAATATGCAGTGTATCATTGAAAATACCTTATAATATAACGTAATATGCAGTGTATCATTGAAAATACCTTATATCATATCGTAATATGCAGTGTATCATTGAAAATACCTTATAATATAACGTAATATGCAGTGTATCATTGAAAATACCTTATAACATATCCTAATATGCAGTGTATCATAGAAAATACCTTATAATATAACGTAATATGCAGTGTATCATTGAAAATACCTTATAATATAACGTAATATGCAGTGTATCATTGAAAATACCTTATAATATAACGTAATATGCAGTATATCATAGAAAATACCATGTAATATAACGTAATATACAGTGTATCATTGAAAATACCTTATAATATAACGTAATATGCAGTGTATCATTGAAAATACCTTGTAATATATCGTAGTTTATCATTGAAAATACCTTATAATATAACGTAATATGCAGTGTATCATTGAAAATACCTTATAATATAACGTAATATGCAGTGTATCATTGAAAATACCTTATAATATAACGTAATATGCAGTATATCATAGAAAATACCATGTAATATAACGTAATATACAGTGTATCATTGAAAATACCTTATAATATAACGTAATATGCAGTGTATCATTGAAAATACCTTCTAATATATCGTTGTTTATCATTGAAAATACCTTATAATATAACGTAATATGCAGTGTATCATTGAAAATACCTTATAATATAACGTAATATGCAGTATATCATAGAAAATACCATGTAATATAACGTAATATACAGTGTATCATTGAAAATACCTTATAATATAACGTAATATGCAGTGTATCATTGAAAATACCTTCTAATATATCGTTGTTTATCATTGAAAATACCTTATAATATAACGTAATATACAGTGTATCATTGAAAATACCTTATAATATAACGTAATATGCAGTGTATCATTGAAAATACCTTCTAATATATCGTTGTTTATCATTGAAAATACCTTATAATATAACGTAATATGCAGTGTATCATTGAAAATACCTTATAATATAACGTAATATGCAGTATATCATAGAAAATACCATGTAATATAACGTAATATACAGTGTATCATTGAAAATACCTTATAATATAACGTAATATGCAGTGTATCATTGAAAATACCTTCTAATATATCGTAGTTTATCATTGAATATACCTTATAATATAACGTAATATGCAGTGTATCATTGAAAATACCTTATAACATATCCTAATATGCAGTGTATCATAGAAAATACCTTATAATATAACGTAATATGCAGTGTATCATTGAAAATACCTTATTACATATCGTAATATGCAGTGTATCATTGAAAATACCATATAATATAACGTAATATGCAGTGTATCATTGAAAATACCTTATAACATATCCTAATATGCAGTGTATCATTGAAAATACCTTATTACATATCGTAATATGCAGTGTATCATTGAAAATACCATATAATATAACGTAATATGCAGTGTATCATTGAAAATACCTTATAACATATCGTAATATGCAGTGTATCATAGAAAATACCTTATAATATAACGTAATATGCAGTGTATCATTGAAAATACCTTATATCATATCGTAATATGCAGTGTATCATTGAAAATACCTTATAATATAACGTAATATGCAGTGTATCATAGAAAATACCATGTAATATAACGTAATATACAGTGTATCATTGAAAATACCTTATAATATAACGTAATATGCAGTGTATCATTGAAAATACCTTGTAATATATCGTAGTTTATCATTGAAAATACCTTATAATATAACGTCGTATGCAGTGTATCATTGAAAATACCTTCTAATATATCGTAGTTTATCATTGAAAATACCTTATAATATAACGTAATATGCAGTGTATCATTGAAAATACCTTATAATATAACGTAATATGCAGTGTATCATTGAAAATACCTTATAATATAACGTAATATGCAGTGTATCATTGAAAATACCTTATAATATAACGTAATATGCAGTGTATCATTGAAAATACCTTATAATATAACGTAATATGCAGTATATCATAGAAAATACCTTGTAATATAACGTAATATACAGTGTATCATTGAAAATACCTTATAATATAACGTAATATGCAGTGTATCATTGAAAATACCTTCTAATATATCGTTGTTTATCATTGAAAATACCTTATAATATAACGTAATATGCAGTGTATCATTGAAAATACCTTATAATATAACGTAATATGCAGTATATCATAGAAAATACCATGTAATATAACGTAATATACAGTGTATCATTGAAAATACCTTATAATATAACGTAATATGCAGTGTATCATTGAAAATACCTTGTAATATATCGTAGTTTATCATTGAAAATACCTTATAATATAACGTAATATGCAGTGTATCATTGAAAATACCTTATAATATAACGTAATATGCAGTGTATCATTGAAAATACCTTATAATATAACGTAATATGCAGTATATCATAGAAAATACCATGTAATATAACGTAATATACAGTGTATCATTGAAAATACCTTATAATATAACGTAATATGCAGTGTATCATTGAAAATACCTTCTAATATATCGTTGTTTATCATTGAAAATACCTTATAATATAACGTAATATGCAGTGTATCATTGAAAATACCTTATAATATAACGTAATATGCAGTATATCATAGAAAATACCATGTAATATAACGTAATATACAGTGTATCATTGAAAATACCTTATAATATAACGTAATATGCAGTGTATCATTGAAAATACCTTCTAATATATCGTTGTTTATCATTGAAAATACCTTATAATATAACGTAATATGCAGTGTATCATTGAAAATACCTTCTAATATATCGTAGTTTATCATTGAAAATACCTTATAATATAACGTAATATGCAGTGTATCATTGAAAATACCTTATAACATATCCTAATATGCAGTGTATCATAGAAAATACCTTATAATATAACGTAATATGCAGTGTATCATTGAAAATACCTTATAATATAACGTAATATGCAGTATATCATAGAAAATACCATGTAATATAACGTAATATACAGTGTATCATTGAAAATACCTTATAATATAACGTAATATGCAGTGTATCATTGAAAATACCTTCTAATATATCGTAGTTTATCATTGAAAATACCTTATAATATAACGTAATATGCAGTGTATCATTGAAAATACCTTATAATATAACGTAATATGCAGTATATCATAGAAAATACCATGTAATATAACGTAATATACAGTGTATCATTGAAAATACCTTATAATATAACGTAATATGCAGTGTATCATTGAAAATACCTTCTAATATATCGTAGTTTATCATTGAAAATACCTTATAATATAACGTAATATGCAGTGTATCGTTGAAAATACCTTATAATATAACGTAATATGCAGTGTATCATTGAAAATACCTTCTAATATATCGTAGTTTATCATTGAAAATACCTTATAATATAACGTAATATGCAGTGTATCATTGAAAATACCTTCTAATATATCGTAGTTTATCATTGAAAATACCTTATAATATAACGTAATATGCAGTGTATCATTGAAAATACCTTATAACATATCCTAATATGCAGTGTATCATAGAAAATACCTTATAATATAACGTAATATGCAGTATATCAATGAAAATACCTTATAATATAGCGTAATATCCAGTGTATCATTGAAAATACCTTATAATATAACGTAATATGCAGTGTATCATTGAAAATACCTTATAATATAACGTAATATGCAGTGTATCATTGAAAATACCTTCTAATATATCGTAGTTTATCATTGAAAATACCTTATAATATAACGTAATATGCAGTGTATCGTTGAAAATACCTTATAATATAACGTAATATGCAGTGTATCATTGAAAATACCTTCTAATATATCGTTGTTTATCATTGAAAATACCTTATAATATAACGTAATATGCAGTGTATCATTGAAAATACCTTCTAATATATCGTAGTTTATCATTGAAAATACCTTATAATATAACGTAATATGCAGTGTATCATTGAAAATACCTTATAACATATCCTAATATGCAGTGTATCATAGAAAATACCTTATAATATAACGTAATATGCAGTATATCGATGAAAATACCTTATAATATAGCGTAATATCCAGTGTATCATTGAAAATACCTTATAATATAACGTAATATGCAGTGTATCATTGAAAATACCTTGTAATATAACGTAATATGCAGTGTATCATTGAAAATACCTTCTAATATATCGTTGTTTATCATTGAAAATACCTTATAATATAACGTAATATGCAGTGTATCATTGAAAATACCTTGTAATATAACGTAATATGCAGTGTATCATTGAAAATACCTTCTAATATATCGTTGTTTATCATTGAAAATACCTTATAATATAACGTAGTATGCAGTGTATCATTGAAAATACCTTCTAATATATCGTAGTTTATCATTGAAAATACCTTATAATATAACGTAATATGCAGTGTATCATTGAAAATACCTTATAATATAACGTAATATGCAGTATATCATTGAAAATACCTTATAATATAACGTAATATGCAGTATATCATAGAAAATACCATGTAATATAACGTAATATACAGTGTATCATTGAAAATACCTTATAATATAACGTAATATGCAGTGTATCATTGAAAATACCTTGTAATATATCGTAGTTTATCATTGAAAATACCTTATAATATAACGTAATATGCAGTGTATCATTGAAAATACCTTATAATATAACGTAATATGCAGTGTATCATTGAAAATACCTTATAATATAACGTAATATGCAGTATATCATAGAAAATACCATTTAATATAACGTAATATACAGTGTATCATTGAAAATACCTTATAATATAACGTAATATGCAGTGTATCATTGAAAATACCTTATAATATAACGTAATATGCAGTGTATCATTGAAAATACCTTATAATATAACGTAATATGCAGTATATCAAAGAAAATACCATGTAATATAACGTAATATGCAGTGTATCATTGAAAATACCTTATAATATAACGTAATATGCAGTGTATCATTGAAAATACCTTATAATATAACGTAATATGCAGTATATCATAGAAAATACCATGTAATATAACGTAATATACAGTGTATCATTGAAAATACCTTATAATATAACGTAATATGCAGTGTATCATTGAAAATACCTTGTAATATATCGTAGTTTATCATTGAAAATACCTTATAATATAACGTAATATGCAGTGTATCATTGAAAATACCTTATAATATAACGTAATATGCAGTGTATCGTTGAAAATACCTTATAATGTAACGTAATATGCAGTATATCATAGAAAATACCATTTAATATAACGTAATATACAGTGTATCATTGAAAATACCTTATAATATAACGTAATATGCAGTGTATCATTGAAAATACCTTGTAATATATCGTAGTTTATCATTGAAAATACCTTATAATATAACGTAATATGCAGTGTATCATTGAAAATACCTTATAATATAACGTAATATGCAGTGTATCATTGAAAATACCTTCTAACATATCCTAATATGCAGTGTATCATAGAAAATACCTTATAATATAACGTAATATGCAGTGTATCATTGAAAATACCTTATATCATATCGTAATATGCAGTGTATCATTGAAAATACCATATAATATAACGTAATATGCAGTGTATCATTGAAAATACCTTATAACATATCCTAATATGCAGTGTATCATAGAAAATACCTTATAATATAACGTAATATGCAGTGTATCATTGAAAATACCTTATAACATATCCTAATATGCAGTGTATCATAGAAAATACCTTATAATATAACGTAATATGCAGTGTATCATTTATAATACCTTATAATATAAAGTAACATGCAGTGTATCATTGAAAATACCTTATAATATAACGTAATATGTAGTGTATCATTGAAAATACCTTATAATATAGCGTAATATGCAGTGTATCATTGAAAATACCTTATAATATAACGTAATATGCAGTGTATCATTGAAAATACCTTATAATATAACGTAATATGCAGTGTATCATAGAAAATACCATGTAATATAACGTAATATACAGTGTATCATTGAAAATACCTTATAATATAACGTAATATGCAGTGTATCATTGAAAATACCTTCTAATATATCGTAGTTTATCATTGAAAATACCTTATAATATAACGTAATATGCAGTGTATCATTGAAAATACCTTATAATATAACGTAATATGCAGTGTATCATTGAAAATACCTTATAATATAACGTAATATGCAGTATATCATAGAAAATACCATGTAATATAACGTAATATACAGTGTATCATTGAAAATACCTTATAATATAACGTAATATTCAGTGTATCATTGAAAATACCTTCTAATATATCGTTGTTTATCATTGAAAATACCTTATAATATAACGTAATATGCAGTGTATCATTGAAAATACCTTATTACATATCGTAATATGCAGTGTATCATTGAAAATACCATATAATATAACGTAATATGCAGTGTATCATTGAAAATACCTTATAACATATCCTAAAATGCAGTGTATCATAGAAAATACCTTATAATATAACGTAATATGCAGTGTATCATTGAAAATACCTTATATCATATCGTAATATGCAGTGTATCATTGAAAATACCTTATAATATAACGGAATATGCAGTGTATCATAGAAAATACCATGTAATAGAACGTAATATACAGTGTATCATTGAAAATACCTTCTAATATATCGTAGTTTATCATTGAAAATACCTTATAATATAACGTAATATGCAGTGTATCATTGAAAATACCTTATAATATAACGTAATATGCAGTGTATCATTGAAAATACCTTATAATATAACGTAATATGCAGTATATCATAGAAAATACCATGTAATATAACGTAATATACAGTGTATCATTGAAAATACCTTATAATATAACGTAATATGCAGTGTATCATTGAAAATACCTTCTAATATATCGTTGTTTATCATTGAAAATACCTTATAATATAACGTAATATGCAGTGTATCATTGAAAATACCTTATAATATAACGTAATATGCAGTATATCATAGAAAATACCATGTAATATAACGTAATATACAGTGTATCATTGAAAATACCTTATAATATAACGTAATATGCAGTGTATCATTGAAAATACCTTCTAATATATCGTTGTTTATCATTGAAAATACCTTATAATATAACGTAATATGCAGTGCATCATTGAAAATACCTTCTAATATATCGTAGTTTATCATTGAAAATACCTTATAATATAACGTAATATGCAGTGTATCATTGAAAATACCTTATAACATATCCTAATATGCAGTGTATCATAGAAAATACCTTATAATATAACGTAATATGCAGTGTATCATTGAAAATACCTTATAATATAAAGTAACATGCAGTGTATCATTGAAAATACCTTATAATATAACGTAATATGTAGTGTATCATTGAAAATACCTTATAATATAGCGCAATATGCAGTGTATCATTGAAAATACCTTATAATATAGCGTAATATGCAGTGTATCATTGAAAATACCTTATAATATAACGTAATATGCAGTGTATCATTGAAAATACCTTATAATATAACGTAATATGCAGTGTATCATTGAAAATACCTTATAATATAACGTAGTATGCAGTGTATCATTGAAAATACCTTATAACATATCCTAATATGCAGTGTATCAATGAAAATACCTTATTACATATCGTAATATGCAGTGTATCATTGAAAATACCATATAATATAACGTAATATGCAGTGTATCATTGAAAATAGCTTATAACATATCCTAATATGCAGTGTATCATAGAAAATACCTTATAATATAACGTAATATGCAGTGTATCATTGAAAATACCTTATATCATATCGTAATATGCACTGTATCATTGAAAATACCTTATAATATAACGTAATATGCAGTGTATCATTGAAAATACCTTCTAATATATCGTAGTTTATCATTGAAAATACCTTATAATATAACGTAATATGCAGTGTATCATTGAAAATACCTTATAATATAACGTAATATGCAGTGTATCATTGAAAATACCTTGTAATATAACGTAATATGCAGTGTATCATTGAAAATACCTTATAATATAACGTAATATGCAGTGTATCATTGAAAATACCTTATAATATAACGTAATATGCAGTGTATCATAGAAAATACCATGTAATATAACGTAATATACAGTGTATCATTGAAAATACCTTATAATATAACGTAATATGCAGTGTATCATTGAAAATACCTTCTAATATATCGTAGTTTATCATTGAAAATACCTTATAATATAACGCAATATGCAGTGTATCATTGAAAATACCTTATAATATAACGTAATATGCAGTGTATCATTGAAAATACCTTATAATATAACGTAATATGCAGTGTATCATTGAAAATACCTTATAACATATCCTAATATGCAGTGTATCAATGAAAATGCCTTATTACATATCGTAATATGCAGTGTATCATTGAAAATACCATATAATATAACGTGATATGCAGTGTATCATTGAAAATACCTTATAACATATCCTAATATGCAGTGTATCATAGAAAATACCTTATAATATAACGTAATATGCAGTGTATCATTGAAAATACCTTATATCATATCGTAATATGCACTGTATCATTGAAAATACCTTATAATATAACGTAATATGCAGTGTATCATAGAAAATACCATGTAATATAACGTAATATACAGTGTATCATTGAAAATACCTTATAATATAACGTAATATGCAGTGTATCATTGAAAATACCTTCTAATGTATCGTAGTTTATCATTGAAAATACCTTATAATATAACGTAATATGCAGTGTATCATTGAAAATACCTTATAATATAACGTAATATGCAGTGTATCATAGAAAATACCATGTAATATAACGTAATATACAGTGTATCATTGAAAATACCTTATAATATAACGTAATATGCAGTGTATCATTGAAAATACCTTCTAATATATCGTAGTTTATCATTGAAAATACCTTATAATATAACGTAATATGCAGTGTGTCATTGAAAATACCATATAATATAACGTAATATGCAGTGTATCATTGAAAATACCTTATAATATAACGTAATATGCAGTATATCATAGAAAATACCATGTAATATAACGTAATATACAGTGTATCATTGAAAATACCTTATAATATAACGTAATATGCAGTGTATCATTGAAAATACCTTCTAATATATCGTTGTTTATCATTGAAAATACCTTATAATATAACGTAATTTGCAGTGTATCATTGAAAATACCTTCTAATATATCGTTGTTTATCATTGAAAATACCTTATAATATAACGTAATATGCAGTGTATCATTGAAAATACCTTATAATATAACGTAAAATGCAGTAAATCATAGAAAATACCATGTAATATAACGTAATATACAGTGTATCATTGAAAATACCTTATAATATAACGTAATATGCAGTGTATCATTGAAAATACCTTCTAATATATCATTGTTTATCATTGAAAATACCTTATAATATAACGTAATATGCAGTGTATCATTGAAAATACCTTCTAATATATCGTAGTTTATCATTGAAAATACCTTATAATATAACGTAATATGCAGTGTATCATTGAAAATACCTTATAATATAACGTAATATGCAGTGTATCATTGAAAATACCTTATAATATAACGTAATATGTAGTGTATCATTGAAAATACCTTATAATATAGCGCAATATGCAGTGTATCATTGAAAATACCTTATAATATAGCGTAATATGCAGTGTATCATTGAAAATACCTTATAATATAACGTAATATGCAGTGTATCATTGAAAATACCTTATAATATAACGTAATATGCAGTGTATCATTGAAAATACCTTATAATATAACGTAGTATGCAGTGTATCATTGAAAATACCTTATAACATATCCTAATATGCAGTGTATCAATGAAAATACCTTATTACATATCGTAATATGCAGTGTATCATTGAAAATACCATATAATATAACGTAATATGCAGTGTATCATTGAAAATAGCTTATAACATATCCTAATATGCAGTGTATCATAGAAAATACCTTATAATATAACGTAATATGCAGTGTATCATTGAAAATACCTTATATCATATCGTAATATGCACTGTATCATTGAAAATACCTTATAATATAACGTAATATGCAGTGTATCATTGAAAATACCTTCTAATATATCGTAGTTTATCATTGAAAATACCTTATAATATAACGTAATATGCAGTGTATCATTGAAAATACCTTATAATATAACGTAATATGCAGTGTATCATTGAAAATACCTTGTAATATAACGTAATATGCAGTGTATCATTGAAAATACCTTATAATATAACGTAATATGCAGTGTATCATTGAAAATACCTTATAATATAACGTAATATGCAGTGTATCATAGAAAATACCATGTAATATAACGTAATATACAGTGTATCATTGAAAATACCTTATAATATAACGTAATATGCAGTGTATCATTGAAAATACCTTCTAATATATCGTAGTTTATCATTGAAAATACCTTATAATATAACGCAATATGCAGTGTATCATTGAAAATACCTTATAATATAACGTAATATGCAGTGTATCATTGAAAATACCTTATAATATAACGTAATATGCAGTGTATCATTGAAAATACCTTATAACATATCCTAATATGCAGTGTATCAATGAAAATACCTTATTACATATCGTAATATGCAGTGTATCATTGAAAATACCATATAATATAACGTGATATGCAGTGTATCATTGAAAATACCTTATAACATATCCTAATATGCAGTGTATCATAGAAAATACCTTATAATATAACGTAATATGCAGTGTATCATTGAAAATACCTTATATCATATCGTAATATGCACTGTATCATTGAAAAGACCTTATAATATAACGTAATATGCAGTGTATCATAGAAAATACCATGTAATATAACGTAATATACAGTGTATCATTGAAAATACCTTATAATATAACGTAATATGCAGTGTATCATTGAAAATACCTTCTAATGTATCGTAGTTTATCATTGAAAATACCTTATAATATAACGTAATATGCAGTGTATCATTGAAAATACCTTATAATATAACGTAATATGCAGTGTATCATAGAAAATACCATGTAATATAACGTAATATACAGTGTATCATTGAAAATACCTTATAATATAACGTAATATGCAGTGTATCATTGAAAATACCTTCTAATATATCGTAGTTTATCATTGAAAATACCTTATAATATAACGTAATATGCAGTGTGTCATTGAAAATACCATATAATATAACGTAATATGCAGTGTATCATTGAAAATACCTTATAATATAACGTAATATGCAGTATATCATAGAAAATACCATGTAATATAACGTAATATACAGTGTATCATTGAAAATACCTTATAATATAACGTAATATGCAGTGTATCATTGAAAATACCTTCTAATATATCGTTGTTTATCATTGAAAATACCTTATAATATAACGTAATTTGCAGTGTATCATTGAAAATACCTTCTAATATATCGTTGTTTATCATTGAAAATACCTTATAATATAACGTAATATGCAGTGTATCATTGAAAATACCTTATAATATAACGTAATATGCAGTAAATCATAGAAAATACCATGTAATATAACGTAATATACAGTGTATCATTGAAAATACCTTATAATATAACGTAATATGCAGTGTATCATTGAAAATACCTTCTAATATATCATTGTTTATCATTGAAAATACCTTATAATATAACGTAATATGCAGTGTATCATTGAAAATACCTTCTAATATATCGTAGTTTATCATTGAAAATACCTTATAATATAACGTAATATGCAGTGTATCATTGAAAATACCTTATAATATAACGTAATATGCAGTGTATCATTGAAAATACCTTATAATATAACGTAATATGCAGTATATCATAGAAAATACCATGTAATATAACGTAATATACAGTGTATCATTGAAAATACCTTATAATATAACGTAATATGCAGTGTATCATTGAAAATACCTTCTAATATATCGTTGTTTATCATTGAAAATACCTTATAATATAACGTAATATGCAGTGTATCATTGAAAATACCTTATAATATAACGTAATATGCAGTATATCATAGAAAATACCATGTAATATAACGTAATATACAGTGTATCATTGAAAATACCTTATAATATAACGTAATATGCAGTGTATCATTGAAAATACCTTCTAATATATCGTTGTTTATCATTGAAAATACCTTATAATATAACGTAATATGCAGTGCATCATTGAAAATACCTTCTAATATATCGTAGTTTATCATTGAAAATACCTTATAATATAACGTAATATGCAGTGTATCATTGAAAATACCTTATAACATATCCTAATATGCAGTGTATCATAGAAAATACCTTATAATATAACGTAATATGCAGTGTATCATTGAAAATACCTTATAATATAACGTAATATGCAGTGTATCATTGAAAATACCTTATAATATAACGTAATATGTAGTGTATCATTGAAAATACCTTGTAATATAACGTAATATGCAGTGTATCATTGAAAATACCTTATAATATAACGTAATATGCAGTGTATCATTGAAAATACCTTATAACATATCCTAATATGCAGTGTATCAATGAAAATACCTTATTACATATCGTAATATGCAGTGTATCATTGAAAATACCATATAATATAACGTGATATGCAGTGTATCATTGAAAATACCTTATAACATATCCTAATATGCAGTGTATCATAGAAAATACCTTATAATATAACGTAATATGCAGTGTATCATTGAAAATACCTTATATCATATCGTAATATGCACTGTATCATTGAAAATACCTTATAATATAACGTAATATGCAGTGTATCATAGAAAATACCATGTAATATAACGTAATATACAGTGTATCATTGAAAATACCTTATAATATAACGTAATATGCAGTGTATCATTGAAAATACCTTCTAATGTATCGTAGTTTATCATTGAAAATACCTTATAATATAACGTAATATGCAGTGTATCATTGAAAATACCTTATAATATAACGTAATATGCAGTGTATCATAGAAAATACCATGTAATATAACGTAATATACAGTGTATCATTGAAAATACCTTATAATATAACGTAATATGCAGTGTATCATTGAAAATACCTTCTAATATATCGTAGTTTATCATTGAAAATACCTTATAATATAACGTAATATGCAGTGTGTCATTGAAAATACCATATAATATAACGTAATATGCAATGTTTCATTGAAAATACCTTCTAATATAACGTAATATGCAGTATATCAATGAAAATACCTTATAATATAGCGTAATATCCAGTGTATCATTGAAAATACCTTATAATATAACGTAATATGCAGTGTATCATTGAAAATACCTTGTAATATAACGTAATATGCAGTGTATCATTGAAAATACCTTATAATATAACGTAATATGCAGTGTATCATTGAAAATACCTTATAATATAACGTAATATGCAGTGTATCATAGAAAATACCATGTAATATAACGTAATATACAGTGTATCATTGAAAATACCTTCTAATATATCGTTGTTTATCATTGAAAATACCTTATAATATAACGTAATATGCAGTGTATCATTGAAAATACCTTATAATATAACGTAATATGCAGTAAATCATAGAAAATACCATGTAATATAACGTAATATACAGTGTATCATTGAAAATACCTTATAATATAACGTAATATGCAGTGTATCATTGAAAATACCTTCTAATATATCATTGTTTATCATTGAAAATACCTTATAATATAACGTAATATGCAGTGTATCATTGAAAATACCTTCTAATATATCGTAGTTTATCATTGAAAATACCTTATAATATAACGTAATATGCAGTGTATCATTGAAAATACCTTATAATATAACGTAATATGCAGTGTATCATTGAAAATACCTTATAATATAACGTAATATGCAGTATATCATAGAAAATACCATGTAATATAACGTAATATACAGTGTATCATTGAAAATACCTTATAATATAACGTAATATGCAGTGTATCATTGAAAATACCTTCTAATATATCGTTGTTTATCATTGAAAATACCTTATAATATAACGTAATATGCAGTGTATCATTGAAAATACCTTATAATATAACGTAATATGCAGTATATCATAGAAAATACCATGTAATATAACGTAATATACAGTGTATCATTGAAAATACCTTATAATATAACGTAATATGCAGTGTATCATTGAAAATACCTTCTAATATATCGTTGTTTATCATTGAAAATACCTTATAATATAACGTAATATGCAGTGCATCATTGAAAATACCTTCTAATATATCGTAGTTTATCATTGAAAATACCTTATAATATAACGTAATATGCAGTGTATCATTGAAAATACCTTATAACATATCCTAATATGCAGTGTATCATAGAAAATACCTTATAATATAACGTAATATGCAGTGTATCATTGAAAATACCTTATAATATAACGTAATATGCAGTGTATCATTGAAAATACCTTATAATATAACGTAATATGTAGTGTATCATTGAAAATACCTTGTAATATAACGTAATATGCAGTGTATCATTGAAAATACCTTATAATATAACGTAATATGCAGTGTATCATTGAAAATACCTTATAACATATCCTAATATGCAGTGTATCATTGAAAATACCTTATTACATATCGTAATATGCAGTGTATCATTGAAAATACCATATAATATAACGTAATATGCAGTGTATCATTGAAAATACCTTATAACATATCCTAATATGCAGTGTATCATAGAAAATACCTTATAATATAACGTAATATGCAGTGTATCATTGAAAATACCTTATATCATATCGTAATATGCACTGTATCATTGAAAATACCTTATAATATAACGTAATATGCAGTGTATCATAGAAAATACCATGTAATATAACGTAATATACAGTGTATCATTGAAAATACCTTATAATATAACGTAATATGCAGTGTATCATTGAAAATACCTTCTAATGTATCGTAGTTTATCATTGAAAATACCTTATAATATAACGTAATATGCAGTGTATCATTGAAAATACCTTATAATATAACGTAATATGCAGTGTATCATAGAAAATACCATGTAATATAACGTAATATACAGTGTATCATTGAAAATACCTTATAATATAACGTAATATGCAGTGTATCATTGAAAATACCTTCTAATATATCGTAGTTTATCATTGAAAATACCTTATAATATAACGTAATATGCAGTGTGTCATTGAAAATACCATATAATATAACGTAATATGCAATGTATCATTGAAAATACCTTCTAATATAACGTAATATGCAGTATATCAATGAAAATACCTTATAATATAGCGTAATATCCAGTGTATCATTGAAAATACCTTATAATATAACGTAATATGCAGTGTATCATTGAAAATACCTTGTAATATAACGTAATATGCAGTGTATCATTGAAAATACCTTATAATATAACGTAATATGCAGTGTATCATTGAAAATACCTTATAATATAACGTAATATGCAGTGTATCATAGAAAATACCATGTAATATAACGTAATATACAGTGTATCATTGAAAATACCTTATAATATAACGTAATATGCAGTGTATCATTGAAAATACCTTCTAATATATCGTAGTTTATCATTGAAAATACCTTATAATATAACGTAATATGCAGTGTATCATTGAAAATACCTTATAATATAACGTAATATGCAGTGTATCATTGAAAATACCTTGTAATATAACGTAATATGCAGTGTATCATTGAAAATACCTTATAATATAACGTAATATGCAGTGTATCATTGAAAATACCTTATAATATAACGTAATATGCAGTGTATCATAGAAAATACCATGTAATATAACGTAATATACAGTGTATCATTGAAAATACCTTATAATATAACGTAATATGCAGTGTATCATTGAAAATACCTTCTAATATATCGTAGTTTATCATTGAAAATACCTTATAATATAACGCAATATGCAGTGTATCATTGAAAATACCTTATAATATAACGTAATATGCAGTGTATCATTGAAAATACCTTATAATATAACGTAATATGCAGTGTATCATTGAAAATACCTTATAACAAATCCTAATATGCAGTGTATCAATGAAAATACCTTATTACATATCGTAATATGCAGTGTATCATTGAAAATACCATATAATATAACGTGATATGCAGTGTATCATTGAAAATACCTTATAACATATCCTAATATGCAGTGTATCATAGAAAATACCTTATAATATAACGTAATATGCAGTGTATCATTGAAAATACCTTATATCATATCGTAATATGCACTGTATCATTGAAAATACCTTATAATATAACGTAATATGCAGTGTATCATAGAAAATACCATGTAATATAACGTAATATACAGTGTATCATTGAAAATACCTTATAATATAACGTAATATGCAGTGTATCATTGAAAATACCTTCTAATGTATCGTAGTTTATCATTGAAAATACCTTATAATATAACGTAATATGCAGTGTATCATAGAAAATACCATGTAATATAACGTAGTATGCAGTGTATCATTGAAAATACCTTATAACATATCCTAATATGCAGTGTATCAATGAAAATACCTTATTACATATCGTAATATGCAGTGTATCATTGAAAATATAATATAATATAACGTAATATGCAGTGTATCATTGAAAATAGCTTATAACATATCCTAATATGCAGTGTATCATAGAAAATACCTTATAATATAACGTAATATGCAGTGTATCATTGAAAATACCTTATATCATATCGTAATATGCACTGTATCATTGAAAATACCTTATAATATAACGTAATATGCAGTGTATCATAGAAAATACCATGTAATATAACGTAATATACAGTGTATCATTGAAAATACCTTATAATATAACGTAATATGCAGTGTATCATTGAAAATACCTTATAATATAACGTAATATGCAGTGTATCATTGAAAATACCTTATAATATAACGTAATATGCAGTGTATCATTGAAAATACCTTATAACATATCCTAATATGCAGTGTATCAATGAAAATACCTTATTACATATCGTAATATGCAGTGTATCATTGAAAATACCATATAATATAACGTGATATGCAGTGTATCATTGAAAATACCTTATAACATATCCTAATATGCAGTGTATCATAGAAAATACCTTATAATATAACGTAATATGCAGTGTATCATTGAAAATACCTTATATCATATCGTAATATGCACTGTATCATTGAAAATACCTTATAATATAACGTAATATGCAGTGTATCATAGAAAATACCATGTAATATAACGTAATATACAGTGTATCATTGAAAATACCTTATAATATAACGTAATATGCAGTGTATCATTGAAAATACCTTCTAATGTATCGTAGTTTATCATTGAAAATACCTTATAATATAACGTAATATGCAGTGTATCATTGAAAATACCTTATAATATAACGTAATATGCAGTGTATCATAGAAAATACCATGTAATATAACGTAATATACAGTGTATCATTGAAAATACCTTATAATATAACGTAATATGCAGTGTATCATTGAAAATACCTTCTAATATATCGTAGTTTATCATTGAAAATACCTTATAATATAACGTAATATGCAGTGTGTCATTGAAAATACCATATAATATAACGTAATATGCAATGTATCATTGAAAATACCTTCTAATATAACGTAATATGCAGTATATCAATGAAAATACCTTATAATATAGCGTAATATCCAGTGTATCATTGAAAATACCTTATAATATAACGTAATATGCAGTGTATCATTGAAAATACCTTGTAATATAACGTAATATGCAGTGTATCATTGAAAATACCTTATAATATAACGTAATATGCAGTGTATCATTGAAAATACCTTATAATATAACGTAATATGCAGTGTATCATAGAAAATACCATGTAATATAACGTAATATACAGTGTATCATTGAAAATACCTTATAATATAACGTAATATGCAGTGTATCATTGAAAATACCTTCTAATATATCGTAGTTTATCATTGAAAATACCTTATAATATAACGTAATATGCAGTGTATCATTGAAAATACCTTATAATATAACGTAATATGCAGTGTATCATTGAAAATACCTTGTAATATAACGTAATATGCAGTGTATCATTGAAAATACCTTATAATATAACGTAATATGCAGTGTATCATTGAAAATACCTTATAATATAACGTAATATGCAGTGTATCATAGAAAATACCATGTAATATAACGTAATAATACAGTGTATCATTGAAAATACCTTATAATATAACGTAATATGCAGTGTATCATTGAAAATACCTTCTAATATATCGTAGTTTATCATTGAAAATACCTTATAATATAACGCAATATGCAGTGTATCATTGAAAATACCTTATAATATAACGTAATATGCAGTGTATCATTGAAAATACCTTATAATATAACGTAATATGCAGTGTATCATTGAAAATACCTTATAACATATCCTAATATGCAGTGTATCAATGAAAATACCTTATTACATATCGTAATATGCAGTGTATCATTGAAAATACCATATAATATAACGTGATATGCAGTGTATCATTGAAAATACCTTATAACATATCCTAATATGCAGTGTATCATAGAAAATACCTTATAATATAACGTAATATGCAGTGTATCATTGAAAATACCTTATATCATATCGTAATATGCACTGTATCATTGAAAATACCTTATAATATAACGTAATATGCAGTGTATCATAGAAAATACCATGTAATATAACGTAATATACAGTGTATCATTGAAAATACCTTATAATATAACGTAATATGCAGTGTATCATTGAAAATACCTTCTAATGTATCGTAGTTTATCATTGAAAATACCTTATAATATAACGTAATATGCAGTGTATCATTGAAAATACCTTATAATATAACGTAATATGCAGTGTATCATAGAAAATACCATGTAATATAACGTAATATACAGTGTATCATTGAAAATACCTTATAATATAACGTAATATGCAGTGTATCATTGAAAATACCTTCTAATATATCGTAGTTTATCATTGAAAATACCTTATAATATAACGTAATATGCAGTGTGTCATTGAAAATACCATATAATATAACGTAATATGCAATGTATCATTGAAAATACCTGCTAATATAACGTAATATGCAGTATATCAATGAAAATACCTTATAATATAGCGTAATATCCAGTGTATCATTGAAAATACCTTATAATATAACGTAATATGCAGTGTATCATTGAAAATACCTTGTAATATAACGTAATATGCAGTGTATCATTGAAAATACCTTATAATATAACGTAATATGCAGTGTATCATTGAAAATACCTTATAATATAACGTAATATGCAGTGTATCATAGAAAATACCATGTAATATAACGTAATATACAGTGTATCATTGAAAATACCTTATAATATAACGTAATATGCAGTGTATCATTGAAAATACCTTCTAATATATCGT
Source organism: Lasioglossum lativentre (assembly GCA_916610255.1). Classification (NCBI taxonomy): domain Eukaryota; kingdom Metazoa; phylum Arthropoda; class Insecta; order Hymenoptera; family Halictidae; genus Lasioglossum; species Lasioglossum lativentre. The sequence goes on along the minus strand of CAKAJI010000206.1, from coordinate 127,882 downwards.
AGTTTATCATTGAAAATACCTTATAATATAACGTAATATGCAGTGTATCATCGAAAATACCTTATAATATAACGTAATATGCAGTGTATCATTGAAAATACCTTATAATATAACGTAATATGCAGTATATCATAGAAAATACCATGTAATATAACGTAATATACAGTGTATCATTGAAAATACCTTATAATATAACGTAATATGCAGTGTATCATTGAAAATACCTTCTAATATATCGTTGTTTATCATTGAAAATACCTTATAATATAACGTAATATGCAGTGTATCATTGAAAATACCTTCTAATATATCGTTGTTTATCATTGAAAATACCTTATAATATAACGTAATATGCAGTGTATCATTGAAAATACCTTATAATATAACGTAATATGCAGTAAATCATAGAAAATACCATGTAATATAACGTAATATACAGTGTATCATTGAAAATACCTTATAATATAACGTAATATGCAGTGTATCATTGAAAATACCTTCTAATATATCATTGTTTATCATTGAAAATACCTTATAATATAACGCAATATGCAGTGTATCATTGAAAATACCTTCTAATATATCGTAGTTTATCATTGAAAATACCTTATAATATAACGTAATATGCAGTGTATCATTGAAAATACCTTATAATATAACGTAATATGCAGTGTATCATTGAAAATACCATATAATATAACGTAATATGCAGTATATCATAGAAAATACCATGTAATATAACGTAATATACAGTGTATCATTGAAAATACCTTATAATATAACGTAATATGCAGTGTATCATTGAAAATACCTTCTAATATATCGTTGTTTATCATTGAAAATACCTTATAATATAACGTAATATGCAGTGTATCATTGAAAATACCTTATAATATAACGTAATATGCAGTATATCATAGAAAATACCATGTAATATAACGTAATATACAGTGTATCATTGAAAATACCTTATAATATAACGTAATATGCAGTGTATCATTGAAAATACCTTCTAATATATCGTTGTTTATCATTGAAAATACCTTATAATATAACGTAATATGCAGTGCATCATTGAAAATACCTTCTAATATATCGTAGTTTATCATTGAAAATACCTTATAATATAACGTAATATGCAGTGTATCATTGAAAATACCTTATAATATAACGTAATATGCAGTGTATCATTGAAAATACCTTGTAATATAACGTAATATGCAGTGTATCATTGAAAATACCTTATAACATATCCTAATATGCAGTGTATCAATGAAAATACCTTATTACATATCGTAATATGCAGTGTATCATTGAAAATACCATATAATATAACGTGATATGCAGTGTATCATTGAAAATACCTTATAACATATCCTAATATGCAGTGTATCATAGAAAATACCTTATAATATAACGTAATATGCAGTGTATCATTGAAAATACCTTATATCATATCGTAATATGCACTGTATCATTGAAAATACCTTATAATATAACGTAATATGCAGTGTATCATTGAAAATACCATGTAATATAACGTAATATACAGTGTATCATTGAAAATACCTTATAATATAACGTAATATGCAGTGTATCATTGAAAATACCTTCTAATGTATCGTAGTTTATCATTGAAAATACCTTATAATATAACGTAATATGCAGTGTATCATTGAAAATACCTTATAATATAACGTAATATGCAGTGTATCATAGAAAATACCATGTAATATAACGTAATATACAGTGTATCATTGAAAATACCTTATAATATAACGTAATATGCAGTGTATCATTGAAAATACCTTCTAATATATCGTAGTTTATCATTGAAAATACCTTATAATATAACGTAATATGCAGTGTGTCATTGAAAATACCATATAATATAACGTAATATGCAATGTATCATTGAAAATACCTTCTAATATAACGTAATATGCAGTATATCAATGAAAATACCTTATAATATAGCGTAATATCCAGTGTATCATTGAAAATACCTTATAATATAACGTAATATGCAGTGTATCATTGAAAATACCTTGTAATATAACGTAATATGCAGTGTATCATTGAAAATACCTTATAATATAACGTAATATGCAGTGTATCATTGAAAATACCTTATAATATAACGTAATATGCAGTGTATCATAGAAAATACCATGTAATATAACGTAATATACAGTGTATCATTGAAAATACCTTATAATATAACGTAATATGCAGTGTATCATTGAAAATACCTTCTAATATATCGTAGTTTATCATTGAAAATACCTTATAATATAACGTAATATGCAGTGTATCATCGAAAATACCTTATAATATAACGTAATATGCAGTGTATCATTGAAAATACCTTATAATATAACGTAATATGCAGTATATCATAGAAAATACCATGTAATATAACGGAATATACAGTGTATCATTGAAAATACCTTATAATATAACGTAATATGCAGTGTATCATTGAAAATACCTTCTAATATATCGTTGTTTATCATTGAAAATACCTTATAATATAACGTAATATGCAGTGTATCATTGAAAATACCTTCTAATATATCGTTGTTTATCATTGAAAATACCTTATAATATAACGTAATATGCAGTGTATCATTGAAAATACCTTATAATATAACGTAATATGCAGTAAATCATAGAAAATACCATGTAATATAACGTAATATACAGTGTATCATTGAAAATACCTTATAATATAACGTAATATGCAGTGTATCATTGAAAATACCTTCTAATATATCATTGTTTATCATTGAAAATACCTTATAATATAACGCAATATGCAGTGTATCATTGAAAATACCTTCTAATATATCGTAGTTTATCATTGAAAATACCTTATAATATAACGTAATATGCAGTGTATCATTGAAAATACCTTATAATATAACGTAATATGCAGTGTATCATTGAAAATACCTTATAATATAACGTAATATGCAGTATATCATAGAAAATACCATGTAATATAACGTAATATACAGTGTATCATTGAAAATACCTTATAATATAACGTAATATGCAGTGTATCATTGAAAATACCTTCTAATATATCGTTGTTTATCATTGAAAATACCTTATAATATAACGTAATATGCAGTGTATCATTGAAAATACCTTATAATATAACGTAATATGCAGTATATCATAGAAAATACCATGTAATATAACGTAATATACAGTGTATCATTGAAAATACCTTATAATATAACGTAATATGCAGTGTATCATTGAAAATACCTTCTAATATATCGTTGTTTATCATTGAAAATACCTTATAATATAACGTAATATGCAGTGCATCATTGAAAATACCTTCTAATATATCGTAGTTTATCATTGAAAATACCTTATAATATAACGTAATATGCAGTGTATCATTGAAAATACCTTATAACATATCCTAATATGCAGTGTATCATAGAAAATACCTTATAAAATAACGTAATATGCAGTGTATCATTGAAAATACCTTATAATATAAAGTAACATGCAGTGTATCATTGAAAATACCTTATAATATAACGTAATATGTAGTGTATCATTGAAAATACCTTATAATATAGCGTAATATGCAGTGTATCATTGAAAATACCTTATAATATAGCGTAATATGCAGTGTATCATTGAAAATACCTTATAATATAACGTAATATGCAGTGTATCATTGAAAATACCTTATAATATAACGTAATATGCAGTGTATCATTGAAAATACCTTCTAATATAACGTAGTATGCAGTGTATCATTGAAAATACCTTATAACATATCCTAATATGCAGTGTATCAATGAAAATACCTTATTACATATCGTAATATGCAGTGTATCATTGAAAATACCATATAATATAACGTAATATGCAGTGTATCATTGAAAATAGCTTATAACATATCCTAATATGCAGTGTATCATAGAAAATACCTTATAATATAACGTAATATGCAGTGTATCATTGAAAATACCTTATATCATATCGTAATATGCACTGTATCATTGAAAATACCTTATAATATAACGTAATATGCAGTGTATCATAGAAAATACCATGTAATATAACGTAATATACAGTGTATCATTGAAAATACCTTATAATATAACGTAATATGCAGTGTATCATTGAAAATACCTTCTAATATATCGTAGTTTATCATTGAAAATACCTTATAATATAACGTAATATGCAGTGTGTCATTGAAAATACCATATAATATAACGTAATATGCAATGTATCATTGAAAATACCTTCTAATATAACGTAATATGCAGTATATCAATGAAAATACCTTATAATATAGCGTAATATCCAGTGTATCATTGAAAATACCTTATAATATAACGTAATATGCAGTGTATCATTGAAAATACCTTATATCATATCGTAATATGCACTTTATCATTGAAAATACCTTATAATATAACGTAATATGCAGTGTATCATAGAAAATACCATGTAATATAACGTAATATACAGTGTATCATTGAAAATACCTTATAATATAACGTAATATGCAGTGTATCATTGAAAATACCTTCTAATGTATCGTAGTTTATCATTGAAAATACCTTATAATATAACGTAATATGCAGTGTGTCATTGAAAATACCATATAATATAACGTAATATGCAATGTATCATTGAAAATACCTTCTAATATAACGTAATATGCAGTATATCAATGAAAATACCTTATAATATAGCGTAATATCCAGTGTATCATTGAAAATACCTTATAATATAACGTAATATGCAGTGTATCATTGAAAATACCTTGTAATATAACGTAATATGCAGTGTATCATTGAAAATACCTTATAATATAACGTAATATGCAGTGTATCATTGAAAATACCTTATAATATAACGTAATATGCAGTGTATCATAGAAAATACCATGTAATATAACGTAATATACAGTGTATCATTGAAAATACCTTATAATATAACGTAATATGCAGTGTATCATTGAAAATACCTTCTAATATATCGTAGTTTATCATTGAAAATACCTTATAATATAACGTAATATGCAGTGTGTCATTGAAAATACCATATAATATAACGTAATATGCAATGTATCATTGAAAATACCTTCTAATATAACGTAATATGCAGTATATCAATGAAAATACCTTATAATATAGCGTAATATCCAGTGTATCATTGAAAATACCTTATAATATAACGTAATATGCAGTGTATCATTGAAAATACCTTGTAATATAACGTAATATGCAGTGTATCATTGAAAATACCTTATAATATAACGTAATATGCAGTGTATCATTGAAAATACCTTATAATATAACGTAATATGCAGTGTATCATAGAAAATACCATGTAATATAACGTAATATACAGTGTATCATTGAAAATACCTTATAATATAACGTAATATGCAGTGTATCATTGAAAATACCTTCTAATATATCGTAGTTTATCATTGAAAATACCTTATAATATAACGTAATATGCAGTGTGTCATTGAAAATACCATATAATATAACGTAATATGCAATGTATCATTGAAAATACCTTCTAATATAACGTAATATGCAGTATATCAATGAAAATACCTTATAATATAGCGTAATATCCAGTGTATCATTGAAAATACCTTATAATATAACGTAATATGCAGTGTATCATTGAAAATACCTTCTAATATATCGTTGTTTATCATTGAAAATACCTTATAATATAACGTAATATGCAGTGTATTGTGACGTTCGTCACCACAGTCCGTCCTGCTCTTGCAAGCCCAGGCCGTTCCTGTGGTATATTTTCAAGGGGCCTGCCCCTCATTCATACGCCACTATTTCAAATCTCACAAGAATAAAGTTTCAAGGGACCGTTTCCCTATTGATACGGTCCGTTCCAGTCTAGTGAACCTACTACGTCGCAACCCCCACCAGAAGTCGAAATCATCGAGACAGCGGATCAAATCGATCATTAGTAGTCGACAGTTCGAACCGACAACACCATTCCTGCACCTGAATTATCTCACGAAATACGATAAAGACATAGTCTGAGAACAGAATTATTTCACGAAATACGATAAGGACATAGTCTGAGAACTGAATTATTTCACGAAATACGATAAAGGACATAGTCTGAGAACTGAATTATTTCACGAAATACGATAAAGGACATAGTCTCAGAACAGAATTATTTCACGAAATACGATAAGGACATAGTCTCAGAACAGAATTATTTCACAAAATACGATAAAGGACTTAGACGCAGGAACGTCGATCCACCTCCAGTGATCCACTACCCCTTCCACTGGAACAACTTGACATGTGATTGGGACTACCCCCTTCCACCAACGTTGGACTATAAGGGAAGCAGCTGGACACCTACGAAGTCAGTTGAATTCAGGAATCAGTCGAAAGCAGTTGAACTCAGGAATCAGTCGAAACCAGTTGAACTCAGGGATCAGTCGAAAGCAGTTGAAGTCAGAAGTCAGTCGAAGTCAGTCGAAGTCAGGAGTCAGTCGAAGTCAGGAGTCAGTCGAAGTCACGAGTCAGCTGAAGTCTGAAGTCAGAATTCTCCGGTGCACCATCTAGTGCAACGACTGTTCGCGTTCACTTTCCTCAATCCAACCTTTTAACCATTTACCTACTTCCATCATTCTCGATGATGAAACCGAGAGCACTTTGAACTATTTGTAGTTCTGGAACTCAAACTGAGAGGATACACCACCTCCTTCCTAATCCCCTTATACGTCGATATTGCTGCGTGCGGACCAGCACAGAATAAATCATTTGCGTGTGCGAACGTGCGTGTATCAAGAACCTTAGTCGTGAGAGGAGTCGCCAACCACTTTTTCACCCCTGTCCTATACCTACACGTTCGAGCACGGCGGACTGGATCTAGCCTCTCGAGCTCCCCCACTACCACATTCCTGGCGGACTGGGTCCAGCCGTTTGTGCGTCCTTCAATTTCCCTCGAACTAGGCGGACTGGGTCTAGCCGTTCGAGTTCCCTCACCTACCACAATCTTGGCGGACTAGGTCTAGCCGTTTGTGAAGTCTCCAATTTTCCTCGAACTAGGCGGACTGGGTCCAGCCGTTCGACCTACCGTACCCACCCACAATCTTGGCGGACTTGGTCCAGCCGTTTGCGTGTGCGTACTCCAATTCACGGCCCAGGCGGACTAGGTCCAGCCGACCGGGGATCCCATCCCGACATTCTCTCTCTGGCGACGGAACGACGTAACTCGTCCTACGTCGCAACGAACCGTAACCATCAAAATAAATTCGCACGCGTAAAAACGTAACGTCTTCGCGGACCCCGCGTGAGACGTAACAGTATCATTGAAAATACCTTATAATATAACGTAATATGCAGTAAATCATAGAAAATACCATGTAATATAACGTAATATACAGTGTATCATTGAAAATACCTTATAATATAACGTAATATGCAGTGTATCATTGAAAATACCTTCTAATGTATCGTAGTTTATCATTGAAAATACCTTATAATATAACGTAATATGCAGTGTGTCATTGAAAATACCATATAATATAACGTAATATGCAATGTATCATTGAAAATACCTTCTAATTTAACGTAATATGCAGTGTATCAATGAAAATACCTTATAATATAGCGTAATATCCAGTGTATCATTGAAAATACCTTATAATATAACGTAATATGCAGTGTATCATTGAAAATACCTTGTAATATAACGTAATATGCAGTGTATCATTGAAAATACCTTATAATATAACGTAATATGCAGTGTATCATTGAAAATACCTTATAATATAACGTAATATGCAGTGTATCATAGAAAATACCATGTAATATAACGTAATATACAGTGTATCATTGAAAATACCTTATAATATAACGTAATATGCAGTGTATCATTGAAAATACCTTCTAATATATCGTAGTTTATCATTGAAAATACCTTATAATATAACGTAATATGCAGTGTATCATTGAAAATACCTTATAATATAACGTAATATGCAGTGTATCATTGAAAATACCATATAATATAACGTAATATGCAGTGTATCATAGAAAATACCATGTAATATAACGTAATATACAGTGTATCATTGAAAATACCTTATAATATAACGTAATATGCAGTGTATCATTGAAAATACCTTCTAATGTATCGTAGTTTATCATTGAAAATACCTTATAATATAACGTAATATGCAGTGTGTCATTGAAAATACCATATAATATAACGTAATATGCAATGTATCATTGAAAATACCTTCTAATATAACGTAATATGCAGTATATCAATGAAAATACCTTATAATATAGCGTAATATCCAGTGTATCATTGAAAATACCTTATAATATAACGTAATATGCAGTGTATCATTGAAAATACCTTGTAATATAACGTAATATGCAGTGTATCATTGAAAATACCTTATAATATAACGTAATATGCAGTGTATCATTGAAAATACCTTATAATATAACGTAATATGCAGTGTATCATAGAAAATACCATGTAATATAACGTAATATACAGTGTATCATTGAAAATACCTTATAATATAACGTAATATGCAGTGTATCATTGAAAATACCTTCTAATATATCGTAGTTTATCATTGAAAATACCTTATAATATAACGTAATATGCAGTGTGTCATTGAAAATACCATATAATATAACGTAATATGCAATGTATCATTGAAAATACCTTCTAATATAACGTAATATGCAGTATATCAATGAAAATACCTTATAATATAGCGTGATATCCAGTGTATCATTGAAAATACCTTATAATATAACGTAATATGCAGTGTATCATTGAAAATACCTTCTAATATATCGTTGTTTATCATTGAAAATACCTTATAATATAACGTAATATGCAGTGTATCATTGAAAATACCTTATAATATAACGTAATATGCAGTAAATCATAGAAAATACCATGTAATATAACGTAATATACAGTGTATCATTGAAAATACCTTATAATATAACGTAATATGCAGTGTATCATTGAAAATACCTTGTAATATAACGTAATATGCAGTGTATCATTGAAAATACCTTATAATATAACGTAATATGCAGTGTATCATTGAAAATACCTTATAATATAACGTAATATGCAGTGTATCATAGAAAATACCATGTAATATAACGTAATATACAGTGTATCATTGAAAATACCTTATAATATAACGTAATATGCAGTGTATCATTGAAAATACCTTCTAATATATCGTAGTTTATCATTGAAAATACCTTATAATATAACGTAATATGCAGTGTGTCATTGAAAATACCATATAATATAACGTAATATGCAATGTATCATTGAAAATACCTTCTAATATAACGTAATATGCAGTATATCAATGAAAATACCTTATAATATAGCGTGATATCCAGTGTATCATTGAAAATACCTTATAATATAACGTAATATGCAGTGTATCATTGAAAATACCTTCTAATATATCGTTGTTTATCATTGAAAATACCTTATAATATAACGTAATATGCAGTGTATCATTGAAAATACCTTATAATATAACGTAATATGCAGTAAATCATAGAAAATACCATGTAATATAACGTAATATACAGTGTATCATTGAAAATACCTTATAATATAACGTAATATGCAGTGTATGATTGAAAATACCTTCTAATATATCGTTGTTTATCATTTAAAATCCCTTATAATATAACGTAATATGCAGTGTATCATTGAAAATACCTTATAATATAACGTAATATGCAGTGTATCATTGAAAATACCTTATAATATAACGTAATATGCAGTGTATCATTGAAAATACCTTATAACATATCCTAATATGCAGTGTATCAATGAAAATACCTTATTACATATCGTAATATGCAGTGTATCATTGAAAATACCTTATATCATATCGTAATATGCACTGTATCATTGAAAATACCTTATAATATAACGTAATATGCAGTGTATCATAGAAAATACCATGTAATATAACGTAATATACAGTGTATCATTGAAAATACCTTATAATATAACGTAATATGCAGTGTATCATTGAAAATACCTTCTAATGTATCGTAGTTTATCATTGAAAATACCTTATAATATAACGTAATATGCAGTGTGTCATTGAAAATACCATATAATATAACGTAATATGCAATGTATCATTGAAAATACCTTCTAATATAACGTAATATGCAGTATATCAATGAAAATACCTTATAATATAGCGTAATATCCAGTGTATCATTGAAAATACCTTATAATATAACGTAATATGCAGTGTATCATTGAAAATACCTTGTAATATAACGTAATATGCAGTGTATCATTGAAAATACCTTATAATATAACGTAATATGCAGTGTATCATTGAAAATACCTTATAATATAACGTAATATGCAGTGTATCATTGAAAATACCTTCTAATGTATCGTAGTTTATCATTGAAAATACCTTATAATATAACGTAATATGCAGTGTGTCATTGAAAATACCATATAATATAACGTAATATGCAATGTATCATTGAAAATACCTTCTAATATAACGTAATATGCAGTATATCAATGAAAATACCTTATAATATAGCGTAATATCCAGTGTATCATTGAAAATACCTTATAATATAACGTAATATGCAGTGTATCATTGAAAATACCTTGTAATATAACGTAATATGCAGTGTATCATTGAAAATACCTTATAATATAACGTAATATGCAGTGTATCATTGAAAATACCTTATAATATAACGTAATATGCAGTGTATCATAGAAAATACCATGTAATATAACGTAATATACAGTGTATCATTGAAAATACCTTATAATATAACGTAATATGCAGTGTATCATTGAAAATACCTTATAATATAACGTAGTATGCAGTGTATCATTGAAAATACCTTATAACATATCCTAATATGCAGTGTATCAATGAAAATACCTTATTACATATCGTAATATGCAGTGTATCATTGAAAATACCATATAATATAACGTAATATGCAGTGTATCATTGAAAATACCTTATAACATATCCTAATATGCAGTGTATCATAGAAAATACCTTATAATATAACGTAATATGCAGTGTATCATTGAAAATACCTTATATCATATCGTAATATGCACTGTATCATTGAAAATACCTTATAATATAACGTAATATGCAGTGTATCATAGAAAATACCATGTAATATAACGTAATATACAGTGTATCATTGGAAATACCTTATAATATAACGTAATATGCAGTGTATCATTGAAAATACCTTCTAATATATCGTAGTTTATCATTGAAAATACCTTATAATATAACGTAATATGCAGTGTGTCATTGAAAATACCATATAATATAACGTAATATGCAATGTATCATTGAAAATACCTTCTAATATATCGTAATATGCAGTATATCAATGAAAATACCTTATAATATAGCGTAATATCCAGTGTATCATTGAAAATACCTTATAATATAACGTAATATGCAGTGTATCATAGAAAATACCATGTAATATAACGTAATATACAGTGTATCATTGAAAATACCTTATAATATAACGTAATATGCAGTGTATCATTGAAAATACCTTCTAATGTATCGTAGTTTATCATTGAAAATACCTTATAATATAACGTAATATGCAGTGTGTCATTGAAAATACCATATAATATAACGTAATATGCAATGTATCATTGAAAATACCTTCTAATATAACGTAATATGCAGTATATCAATGAAAATACCTTATAATATAGCGTAATATCCAGTGTATCATTGAAAATACCTTATAATATAACGTAATATGCAGTGTATCATTGAAAATACCTTATAATATAACGTAATATGCAGTGTATCATTGAAAATACCTTATAATATAACGTAATATGCAGTGTATCATTGAAAATACCTTATAATATAACGTAATATGCAGTATATCATAGAAAATACCATGTAATATAACGTAATATGCAGTGTATCATTGAAAATACCTTATAATATAACGTAATATGCAGTGTATCATTGAAAATACCTTATAATATAACGTAATATGCAGTGTATCATTGAAAATACCTTATAATATAACGTAATATGCAGTATATCATAGAAAATACCATGTAATATAACGTAATATACAGTGTATCATTGAAAATACCTTATAATATAACGTAATATGCAGTGTATCATTGAAAATACCTTCTAATATATCGTTGTTTATCATTGAAAATACCTTATAATGTAACGTAATATGCAGTGTATCATTGAAAATACCTTATAATATAACGTAATATGCAGTATATCATAGAAAATACCATGTAATATAACGTAATATACAGTGTATCATTGAAAATACCTTATAATATAACGTAATATGTAGTGTATCATTGAAAATACCTTATAATATAGCGTAATATGCAGTGTATCATTGAAAATACCTTATAATATAGCGTAATATGCAGTGTATCAATGAAAATACCTTATTACATATCGTAATATGCAGTGTATCATTGAAAATACCATATAATATAACGTAATATGCAGTGTATCATTGAAAATACCTTATAACATATCCTAATATGCAGTGTATCATAGAAAATACCTTATAATATAACGTAATATGCAGTGTATCATTGAAAATACCTTATATCATATCGTAATATGCACTGTATCATTGAAAATACCTTATAATATAACGTAATATGCAGTGTATCATAGAAAATACCATGTAATATAACGTAATATACAGTGTATCATTGAAAATACCTTATAATATAACGTAATATGCAGTGTATCATTGAAAATACCTTCTAATATATCGTAGTTTATCATTGAAAATACCTTATAATATAACGTAATATGCAGTGTATCATTGAAAATACCTTATAATATAACGTAATATGCAGTGTACCATTGAAAATACCTTATAATATAACGTAATATGCAGTATATCATAGAAAATACCATGTAATATAACGTAATATACAGTGTATCATTGAAAATACCTTATAATATAATGTAATATGCAGTGTATCATTGAAAATACCTTCTAATATATCGTTGTTTATCATTGAAAATACCTTATAATATAACGTAATATGCAGTGTATCATTGAAAATACCTTATAACATATCCTAATATGCAGTGTATCAATGAAAATACCTTATTACATATCGTAATATGCAGTGTATCATTGAAAATACCTTATATCATATCGTAATATGCACTGTATCATTGAAAATACCTTATAATATAACGTAATATGCAGTGTATCATAGAAAATACCATGTAATATAACGTAATATACAGTGTATCATTGAAAATACCTTATAATATAACGTAATATGCAGTGTATCATTGAAAATACCTTCTAATGTATCGTAGTTTATCATTGAAAATACCTTATAATATAACGTAATATGCAGTGTGTCATTGAAAATACCATATAATATAACGTAATATGCAATGTATCATTGAAAATACCTTCTAATATAACGTAATATGCAGTATATCAATGAAAATACCTTATAATATAGCGTAATATCCAGTGTATCATTGAAAATACCTTATAATATAACGTAATATGCAGTGTATCATAGAAAATACCATGTAATATAACGTAATATACAGTGTATCATTGAAAATACCTTATAATATAACGTAATATGCAGTGTATCATTGAAAATACCTTCTAATGTATCGTAGTTTATCATTGAAAATACCTTATAATATAACGTAATATGCAGTGTGTCATTGAAAATACCATATAATATAACGTAATATGCAATGTATCATTGAAAATACCTTCTAATATAACGTAATATGCAGTATATCAATGAAAATACCTTATAATATAGCGTAATATCCAGTGTATCATTGAAAATACCTTATAATATAACGTAATATGCAGTGTATCATTGAAAATACCTTGTAATATAACGTAATATGCAGTGTATCATTGAAAATACCTTATAATATAACGTAATATGCAGTGTATCATTGAAAATACCTTATAATATAACGTAATATGCAGTGTATCATTGAAAATACCTTCTAATGTATCGTAGTTTATCATTGAAAATACCTTATAATATAACGTAATATGCAGTGTGTCATTGAAAATACCATATAATATAACGTAATATGCAATGTATCATTGAAAATACCTTCTAATATAACGTAATATGCAGTATATCAATGAAAATACCTTATAATATAGCGTAATATCCAGTGTATCATTGAAAATACCTTATAATATAACGTAATATGCAGTGTATCATTGAAAATACCTTGTAATATAACGTAATATGCAGTGTATCATTGAAAATACCTTATAATATAACGTAATATGCAGTGTATCATTGAAAATACCTTATAATATAACGTAATATGCAGTGTATCATAGAAAATACCATGTAATATAACGTAATATACAGTGTATCATTGAAAATACCTTATAATATAACGTAATATGCAGTGTATCATTGAAAATACCTTATAATATAACGTAGTATGCAGTGTATCATTGAAAATACCTTATAACATATCCTAATATGCAGTGTATCAATGAAAATACCTTATTACATATCGTAATATGCAGTGTATCATTGAAAATACCATATAATATAACGTAATATGCAGTGTATCATTGAAAATAGCTTATAACATATCCTAATATGCAGTGTATCATAGAAAATACCTTATAATATAACGTAATATGCAGTGTATCATTGAAAATACCTTATATCATATCGTAATATGCACTGTATCATTGAAAATACCTTATAATATAACGTAATATGCAGTGTATCATAGAAAATACCATGTAATATAACGTAATATACAGTGTATCATTGGAAATACCTTATAATATAACGTAATATGCAGTGTATCATTGAAAATACCTTCTAATATATCGTAGTTTATCATTGAAAATACCTTATAATATAACGTAATATGCAGTGTGTCATTGAAAATACCATATAATATAACGTAATATGCAATGTATCATTGAAAATACCTTCTAATATAACGTAATATGCAGTATATCAATGAAAATACCTTATAATATAGCGTAATATCCAGTGTATCATTGAAAATACCTTATAATATAACGTAATATGCAGTGTATCATAGAAAATACCATGTAATATAACGTAATATACAGTGTATCATTGAAAATACCTTATAATATAACGTAATATGCAGTGTATCATTGAAAATACCTTCTAATGTATCGTAGTTTATCATTGAAAATACCTTATAATATAACGTAATATGCAGTGTGTCATTGAAAATACCATATAATATAACGTAATATGCAATGTATCATTGAAAATACCTTCTAATATAACGTAATATGCAGTATATCAATGAAAATACCTTATAATATAGCGTAATATCCAGTGTATCATTGAAAATACCTTATAATATAACGTAATATGCAGTGTATCATTGAAAATACCTTATAATATAACGTAATATGCAGTGTATCATTGAAAATACCTTATAATATAACGTAATATGCAGTGTATCATTGAAAATACCTTATAATATAACGTAATATGCAGTATATCATAGAAAATACCATGTAATATAACGTAATATGCAGTGTATCATTGAAAATACCTTATAATATAACGTAATATGCAGTGTATCATTGAAAATACCTTCTAATATATCGTTGTTTATCATTGAAAATACCTTATAATATAACGTAATATGCAGTGTATCATTGAAAATACCTTATAATATAACGTAATATGCAGTATATCATAGAAAATACCATGTAATATAACGTAATATACAGTGTATCATTGAAAATACCTTATAATATAACGTAATATGTAGTGTATCATTGAAAATACCTTATAATATAGCGTAATATGCAGTGTATCATTGAAAATACCTTATAATATAGCGTAATATGCAGTGTATCAATGAAAATACCTTATTACATATCGTAATATGCAGTGTATCATTGAAAATACCATATAATATAACGTAATATGCAGTGTATCATTGAAAATACCTTATAACATATCCTAATATGCAGTGTATCATAGAAAATACCTTATAATATAACGTAATATGCAGTGTATCATTGAAAATACCTTATATCATATCGTAATATGCACTGTATCATTGAAAATACCTTATAATATAACGTAATATGCAGTGTATCATAGAAAATACCATGTAATATAACGTAATATACAGTGTATCATTGAAAATACCTTATAATATAACGTAATATGCAGTGTATCATTGAAAATACCTTCTAATATATCGTAGTTTATCATTGAAAATACCTTATAATATAACGTAATATGCAGTGTATCATTGAAAATACCATATAATATAACGTAATATGCAGTGTACCATTGAAAATACCTTATAATATAACGTAATATGCAGTATATCATAGAAAATACCATGTAATATAACGTAATATACAGTGTATCATTGAAAATACCTTATAATATAATGTAATATGCAGTGTATCATTGAAAATACCTTCTAATATATCGTTGTTTATCATTGAAAATACCTTATAATATAACGTAATATGCAGTGTTTCATTGAAAATACCTTCCAATATATCGTTGTTTATCATTGAAAATACCTTATAATATAACGTAATATGCAGTGTATCATTGAAAATACCTTATAATATAACGTAATATGCAGTATATCATAGAAAATACCATGTAATATAACGTAATATACAGTGTATCATTGAAAATACCTTATAATATAACGTAATATGCAGTGTATCATTGAAAATACCTTCTAATATATCGTTGTTTATCATTGAAAATACCTTATAATATAACGTAATATGCAGTGTATCATTGAAAATACCTTCTAATATATCGTAGTTTATCATTGAAAATACCTTATAATATAACGTAATATGCAGTGTATCATTGAAAATACCTTATAACATATCCTAATATGCAGTGTATCAATGAAAATACCTTATAATATAACGTAATATGCAGTGTATCATAGAAAATACCATGTAATATAACGTAATATACAGTGTATCATTGAAAATACCTTATAATATAACGTAATATGCAGTGTATCATTGAAAATACCTTCTAATATATAGTTGTTTATCATTGAAAATACCTTATAATATAACGTAATATGCAGTGTATCATTGAAAATACCTTCTAATATATCGTAGTTTATCATTGAAAATACCTTATAATATAACGTAATATGCAGTGTATCATTGAAAATACCTTCTAATATATCGTAGTTTATCATTGAAAATACCTTATAATATAACGTAATATGCAGTGTATCATTGAAAATACCTTATAACATATCCTAATATGCAGTGTATCATAGAAAATACCTTATAATATAACGTAATATGCAGTGTATCATTGAAAATACCTTATAATATAAAGTAACATGCAGTGTATCATTGAAAATACCTTATAATATAACGTAATATGTAGTGTATCATTGAAAATACCTTATAATATAGCGTAATATGCAGTGTATCATTGAAAATACCTTATAATATAGCGTAATATGCAGTGTATCATTGAAAATACCTTATAATATAACGTAATATGCAGTGTATCATTGAAAATACCTTATAATATAACGTAATATGCAGTGTATCATTGAAAATACCTTATAATATAACGTAATATGCAGTGTATCATTGAAAATACCTTATTACATATCGTAATATGCAGTGTATCATTGAAAATACCATATAATATAACGTAATATGCAGTGTATCATTGAAAATACCTTATAACATATCCTAATATGCAGTGTATCATAGAAAATACCTTATAATATAACGTAATATGCAGTGTATCATTGAAAATACCTTATATCATATCGTAATATGCAGTGTATCATTGAAAATACCTTATAATATAACGTAATATGCAGTGTATCATAGAAAATACCATGTAATATAACGTAATATACAGTGTATCATTGAAAATACCTTATAATATAACGTAATATGCAGTGTATCATTGAAAATACCTTCTAATGTATCGTAGTTTATCATTGAAAATACCTTATAATATAACGTAATATGCAGTGTATCATTGAAAATACCTTCTAATATGCAGTGTATCATAGAAAATACCTTATAATATAACGTAATATGCAGTGTATCATTTAAAATACCTTATAATATAAAGTAACATGCAGTGTATCATTGAAAATACCTTATAATATAACGTAATATGTAGTGTATCATTGAAAATACCTTATAATATAGCGTAATATGCAGTGTATCATTGAAAATACCTTCTAATATATCGTTGTTTATCATTGAAAATACCTTATAATATAACGTAATATGCAGTGTATCATTGAAAATACCTTATAACATATCCTAATATGCAGTGTATCATAGAAAATACCTTATAATATAACGTAATATGCAGTGTATCATTTAAAATACCTTATAATATAAAGTAACATGCAGTGTATCATTGAAAATACCTTATAATATAACGTAATATGTAGTGTATCATTGAAAATACCTTATAATATAGCGTAATATGCAGTGTATCATTGAAAATACCTTATAATATAGCGTAATATGCAGTGTATCATTGAAAATACCTTATAATATAACGTAATATGCAGTGTATCATTGAAAATACCTTCTAATATATCGTAGTTTATCATTGAAAATACCTTATAATATAACGTAATATGCAGTGTGTCCTTGAAAATACCATATAATATAACGTAATATGCAATGTATCATTGAAAATACCTTCTAATATAACGTAATATGCAGTATATCAATGAAAATACCTTATAATATAGCGTAATATCCAGTGTATCATTGAAAATACCTTATAATATAACGTAATATGCAGTGTATCATTGAAAATACCTTGTAATATAACGTAATATGCAGTGTATCATTGAAAATACCTTATAATATAACGTAATATGCAGTGTATCATTGAAAATACCTTATAATATAAAGTAACATGCAGTGTATCATTGAAAATACCTTATAATATAACGTAATATGTAGTGTATCATTGAAAATACCTTATAATATAGCGTAATATGCAGTGTATCATTGAAAATACCTTATAATATATCGTAGTTTATCATTGAAAATACCTTATAATATAACGTAATATGCAGTGTATCATTGAAAATACCTTATAACATATCCTAATATGCAGTGTATCATAGAAAATACCTTATAATATAACGTAATATGCAGTGTATCATTTAAAATACCTTATAATATAAAGTAACATGCAGTGTATCATTGAAAATACCTTATAATATAACGTAATATGTAGTGTATCATTGAAAATACCTTATAATATAGCGTAATATGCAGTGTATCATTGAAAATACCTTATAATATAGCGTAATATGCAGTGTATCATTGAAAATACCTTATAATATAACGTAATATGCAGTGTATCATTGAAAATACCTTATAATATAACGTAATATGCAGTGTATCATAGAAAATACCATGTAATATAACGTAATATACAGTGTATCATTGAAAACACCTTATAATATAACGTAATATGCAGTGTATCATTGAAAATACCTTCTAATATATCGTAGTTTATCATTGAAAATACCTTATAATATAACGTAATATGCAGTGTGTCCTTGAAAATACCATATAATATAACGTAATATGCAATGTATCATTGAAAATACCTTCTAATATAACGTAATATGCAGTATATCAATGAAAATACCTTATAATATAGCGTAATATCCAGTGTATCATTGAAAATACCTTATAATATAACGTAATATGCAGTGTATCATTGAAAATACCTTGTAATATAACGTAATATGCAGTGTATCATTGAAAATACCTTATAATATAACGTAATATGCAGTGTATCATTGAAAATACCTTATAATATAACGTAATATGCAGTGTATCATAGAAAATACCATGTAATATAACGTAATATACAGTGTATCATTGAAAATACCTTATAATATAACGTAATATGCAGTGTATCATTGAAAATACCTTCTAATATATCGTTGTTTATCATTGAAAATACCTTATAATATAACGTAATATGCAGTGTATCATTGAAAATACCTTCTAATATATCGTAGTTTATCATTGAAAATACCTTATAATATAACGTAATATGCAGTGTATCATTGAAAATACCTTATAACATATCCTAATATGCAGTGTATCATAGAAAATACCTTATAATATAACGTAATATGCAGTGTATCATTTAAAATACCTTATAATATAGCGTAATATGCAGTGTATCATTGAAAATACCTTATAATATAGCGTAATATGCAGTGTATCATTGAAAATACCTTATAATATAACGTAATATGCAGTGTATCATTGAAAATACCTTATAATATAACGTAATATGCAGTGTATCATTGAAAATACCTTATAATATAACGTAATATGCAGTGTATCATTGAAAATACCATATAATATAACGTAATATGCAGTGTATCATTGAAAATACCTTATAACATATCCTAATATGCAGTGTATCATAGAAAATACCTTATAATATAACGTAATATGCAGTGTATCATTGAAAATACCTTATAATATAAAGTAACATGCAGTGTATCATTGAAAATACCTTATAATATAACGTAATATGTAGTGTATCATTGAAAATACCTTATAATATAGCGTAATATGCAGTGTATCATTGAAAATACCTTCTAATATATCGTAGTTTATCATTGAAAATACCTTATAATATAACGTAATATGCAGTGTATCATTGAAAATACCTTATAACATATCCTAATATGCAGTGTATCATAGAAAATACCTTATAATATAACGTAATATGCAGTGTATCATTTAAAATACCTTATAATATAGCGTAATATGCAGTGTATCATTGAAAATACCTTATAATATAGCGTAATATGCAGTGTATCATTGAAAATACCTTATAATATAACGTAATATGCAGTGTATCATTGAAAATACCTTATAATATAACGTAATATGCAGTGTATCATTGAAAATACCTTATAATATAACGTAATATGCAGTGTATCATTGAAAATACCTTATAATATAACGTAATATGCAGTGTATCATTGAAAATACCTTATAATATAACGTAATATGCAGTGTATCATTGAAAATACCTTATAATATAGCGTAATATGCAGTGTATCATTGAAAATACCTTATAATATAACGTAATATGCAGTGTATCATTGAAAATACCTTATAATATAACGTAATATGCAGTGTATCATTTAAAATACCTTATAATATAAAGTAACATGCAGTGTATCATTGAAAATACCTTATAATATAACGTAATATGTAGTGTATCATTGAAAATACCTTATAATATAGCGTAATATGCAGTGTATCATTGAAAATACCTTATAATATAACGTAATATGCAGTGTATCATTGAAAATACCTTATAATATAAAGTAACATGCAGTGTATCATTGAAAATACCTTATAATATAACGTAATATGTAGTGTATCATTGAAAATACCTTATAATATAGCGTAATATGCAGTGTATCATTGAAAATACCTTATAATATATCGTAGTTTATCATTGAAAATACCTTATAATATAACGTAATATGCAGTGTATCATTGAAAATACCTTATAACATATCCTAATATGCAGTGTATCATAGAAAATACCTTATAATATAACGTAATATGCAGTGTATCATTTAAAATACCTTATAATATAAAGTAACATGCAGTGTATCATTGAAAATACCTTATAATATAACGTAATATGTAGTGTATCATTGAAAATACCTTATAATATAGCGTAATATGCAGTGTATCATTGAAAATACCTTATAATATAGCGTAATATGCAGTGTATCATTGAAAATACCTTATAATATAACGTAATATGCAGTGTATCATTGAAAATACCTTATAATATAACGTAATATGCAGTGTATCATAGAAAATACCATGTAATATAACGTAATATACAGTGTATCATTGAAAACACCTTATAATATAACGTAATATGCAGTGTATCATTGAAAATACCTTCTAATATATCGTAGTTTATCATTGAAAATACCTTATAATATAACGTAATATGCAGTGTGTCCTTGAAAATACCATATAATATAACGTAATATGCAATGTATCATTGAAAATACCTTCTAATATAACGTAATATGCAGTATATCAATGAAAATACCTTATAATATAGCGTAACATCCAGTGTATCATTGAAAATACCTTATAATATAACGTAATATGCAGTGTATCATTGAAAATACCTTGTAATATAACGTAATATGCAGTGTATCATTGAAAATACCTTATAATATAACGTAATATGCAGTGTATCATTGAAAATACCTTATAATATAACGTAATATGCAGTGTATCATAGAAAATACCATGTAATATAACGTAATATACAGTGTATCATTGAAAATACCTTATAATATAACGTAATATGCAGTGTATCATTGAAAATACCTTCTAATATATCGTTGTTTATCATTGAAAATACCTTATAATATAACGTAATATGCAGTGTATCATTGAAAATACCTTCTAATATATCGTAGTTTATCATTGAAAATACCTTATAATATAACGTAATATGCAGTGTATCATTGAAAATACCTTATAACATATCCTAATATGCAGTGTATCATAGAAAATACCTTATAATATAACGTAATATGCAGTGTATCATTTAAAATACCTTATAATATAACGTAATATGCAGTGTATCATTGAAAATACCTTATAATATAACGTAATATGCAGTGTATCATTGAAAATACCTTATAATATAACGTAATATGCAGTGTATCATTGAAAATACCTTATAATATAGCGTAATATGCAGTGTATCATTGAAAATACCTTATAATATAACGTAATATGCAGTGTATCATTGAAAATACCTTATAATATAACGTAATATGCAGTGTATCATTGAAAATACCTTATAATATAACGTAATATGCAGTGTATCATTGAAAATACCATATAATATAACGTAATATGCAGTGTATCATTGAAAATACCTTATAATATAGCGTAATATGCAGTGTATCATTGAAAATACCTTATAATATAGCGTAATATGCAGTGTATCATTGAAAATACCTTATAATATAACGTAATATGCAGTGTATCATTGAAAATACCTTATAATATAACGTAATATGCAGTGTATCATAGAAAATACCATGTAATATAACGTAATATACAGTGTATCATTGAAAATACCTTATAATATAACGTAATATGCAGTGTATCATTGAAAATACCTTCTAATATATCGTTGTTTATCATTGAAAATACCTTATAATATAACGTAATATGCAGTGTATCATTGAAAATACCTTCTAATATATCGTAGTTTATCATTGAAAATACCTTATAATATAACGTAATATGCAGTGTATCATTGAAAATACCTTATAACATATCCTACTATGCAGTGTATCATAGAAAATACCTTATAATATAACGTAATATGCAGTGTATCATTTAAAATACCTTATAATATAAAGTAACATGCAGTGTATCATTGAAAATACCTTATAATATAACGTAATATGTAGTGTATCATTGAAAATACCTTATAATATAGCGTAATATGCAGTGTATCATTGAAAATACCTTATAATATAGCGTAATATGCAGTGTATCATTGAAAATACCTTATAATATAACGTAATATGCAGTGTATCATTGAAAATACCTTATAATATAACGTAATATGCAGTGTATCATTGAAAATACCTTATAATATAACGTAATATGCAGTGTATCATTGAAAATACCATATAATATAACGTAATATGCAGTGTATCATTGAAAATACCTTATAATATAAAGTAACATGCAGTGTATCATTGAAAATACCTTATAATATAACGTAATATGTAGTGTATCATTGAAAATACCTTATAATATAGCGTAATATGCAGTGTATCATTGAAAGTACCTTATAATATAGCGTAATATGCAGTGTATCATTGAAAATACCTTATAATATAACGTAATATGCAGTGTATCATTGAAAATACCTTATAATATAACGTAATATGCAGTGTATCATTGAAAATACCTTATAATATAACGTAATATGCAGTGTATCATTGAAAATACCTTATAACATATCCTAATATGCAGTGTATCAATGAAAATACCATGTAATATAACGTAATATGCAGTGTATCATTGAAAATACCTTATTACATATCGTAATATGCAGTGTATCATTGAAAATACCATATAATATAACGTAATATGCAGTGTATCATTGAAAATACCTTATAACATATCCTAATATGCAGTGTATCATAGAAAATACCTTATAATATAACGTAATATGCAGTGTATCATTGAAAATACCTTATATCATATCGTAATATGCAGTGTATCATTGAAAATACCTTATAATATAACGTAATATGCAGTGTATCATTGAAAATACCTTCTAATATATCGTTGTTTATCATTGAAAATACCTTATAATATAACGTAATATGCAGTGTATCATTGAAAATACCTTCTAATATATCGTAGTTTATCATTGAAAATACCTTATAATATAACGTAATATGCAGTGTATCATTGAAAATACCTTATAACATATCCTAATATGCAGTGTATCAATGAAAATACCATGTAATATAACGTAATATGCAGTGTATCATTGAAAATACCTTATAACATATCGTAATATGCAGTGTATCATTGAAAATACCATATAATATAACGTAATATGCAGTGTATCATTGAAAATACCTTATAACATATCCTAATATGCAGTGTATCATAGAAAATACCTTATAATATAACGTAATATGCAGTGTATCATTGAAAATACCTTATAACATATCGTAATATGCAGTGTATCATTGAAAATACCTTATAATATAACGTAATATGCAGTGTATCATTGAAAATACCTTCTAATATATCGTTGTTTATCATTGAAAATACCTTATAATATAACGTAATGTGCAGTGTATCATTGAAAATACCTTCTAATATATCGTAGTTTATCATTGAAAATACCTTATAATATAACGTAATATGCAGTGTATCATTGAAAATACCTTATAACATATCGTAATATGCAGTGTATCATTGAAAATACCATATAATATAACGTAATATGCAGTGTATCATTGAAAATACCTTATAACATATCCTAATATGCAGTGTATCATAGAAAATACCTTATTATATAACGTAATATGCAGTGTATCATTTGAAATACCTTATAATATAAAGTAACATGCAGTGTATCATTGAAAATACCTTATAATATAACGTAATATGCAGTGTATCATAGAAAATACCATGTAATATAACGTAATATACAGTGTATCATTGAAAATACCTTATAATATAACGTAATATGCAGTGTATCATTGAAAATACCTTCTAATATATCGTAGTTTATCATTGAAAATACCTTATAATATAACGTAATATGCAGTGTGTCATTGAAAATACCATATAATATAACGTAATATGCAATGTATCATTGAAAATACCTTCTAATATAACGTAATATGCAGTGTATCATTGAAAATACCTTATAATATAGCGTAATATGCAGTGTATCATTGAAAATACCTTATTATATAACGTAATATGCAGTGTATCATTGAAAATACCTTGTAATATAACGTAATATGCAGTGTATCATTGAAAATACCTTATAATATAACGTAATATGCAGTGTATCATTGAAAATACCTTATAATATAACGTAATATGCAGTGTATCATTGAAAATACCTTCTAATATATCGTAGTTTATCATTGAAAATACCTTATAATATAACGTAATATGCAGTGTATCATTGAAAATACCTTATAACATATCCTAATATGCAGTGTATCATAGAAAATACCTTATAATATAACGTAATATGCAGTGTATCATTTAAAATACCTTATAATATAAAGTAACATGCAGTGTATCATTGAAAATACCTTATAATATAACGTAATATGTAGTGTATCATTGAAAATACCTTATAATATAGCGTAATATGCAGTGTATCATTGAAAATACCTTATAATATAGCGTAATATGCAGTGTATCATTGAAAATACCTTATAATATAACGTAATATGCAGTGTATCATTGAAAATACCTTATAATATAACGTAATATGCAGTGTATCATTGAAAATACCTTATAATATAACGTAATATGCAGTGTATCATTGAAAATACCTTATAATATAGCGTAATATGCAGTGTATCATTGAAAGTACCTTATAATATATCGTAATATGCAGTGTATCATTGAAAATACCTTATAATATAACGTAATATGCAGTGTATCATTGAAAATACCTTATAATATAACGTAATATGCAGTGTATCATTGAAAATACCTTATAATATAACGTAATATGCAGTGTATCATTGAAAATACCTTATAATATAACGTAATATGCAGTGTATCATTGAAAATACCTTATAACATATCCTAATATGCAGTGTATCAATGAAAATACCATGTAATATAACGTAATATGCAGTGTATCATTGAAAATACCTTATTACATATCGTAATATGCAGTGTATCATTGAAAATACCATATAATATAACGTAATATGCAGTGTATCATTGAAAATACGTTATAACATATCCTAATATGCAGTGTATCATAGAAAATACCTTATAATATAACGTAATATGCAGTGTATCATTGAAAATACCTTATATCATATCGTAATATGCAGTGTATCATTGAAAATACCTTATAATATAACGTAATATGCAGTGTATCATTGAAAATACCTTCTAATATATCGTTGTTTATCATTGAAAATACCTTATAATATAACGTAATATGCAGTGTATCATTGAAAATACCTTCTAATATATCGTAGTTTATCATTGAAAATACCTTATAATATAACGTAATATGCAGTGTATCATTGAAAATACCTTCTAATATATCGTAGTTTATCATTGAAAATACCTTATAATATAACGTAATATGCAGTGTATCATTGAAAATACCTTATAACATATCCTAATATGCAGTGTATCAATGAAAATACCATGTAATATAACGTAATATGCAGTGTATCATTGAAAATACCTTATTACATATCGTAATATGCAGTGTATCATTGAAAATACCATATAATATAACGTAATATGCAGTGTATCATTGAAAATACCTTATAACATATCCTAATATGCAGTGTATCATAGAAAATACCTTATAATATAACGTAATATGCAGTGTATCATTGAAAATACCTTATATCATATCGTAATATGCAGTGTATCATTGAAAATACCTTATAATATAACGTAATATGCAGTGTATCATTGAAAATACCTTCTAATATATCGTTGTTTATCATTGAAAATACCTTATAATATAACGTAATGTGCAGTGTATCATTGAAAATACCTTCTAATATATCGTAGTTTATCATTGAAAATACCTTATAATATAACGTAATATGCAGTGTATCATTGAAAATACCTTATAACATATCGTAATATGCAGTGTATCATTGAAAATACCATATAATATAACGTAATATGCAGTGTATCATTGAAAATACCTTATAACATATCCTAATATGCAGTGTATCATAGAAAATACCTTATTATATAACGTAATATGCAGTGTATCATTTGAAATACCTTATAATATAAAGTAACATGCAGTGTATCATTGAAAATACCTTATAATATAACGTAATATGCAGTGTATCATAGAAAATACCATGTAATATAACGTAATATACAGTGTATCATTGAAAATACCTTATAATATAACGTAATATGCAGTGTATCATTGAAAATACCTTCTAATATATCGTAGTTTATCATTGAAAATACCTTATAATATAACGTAATATGCAGTGTGTCATTGAAAATACCATATAATATAACGTAATATGCAATGTATCATTGAAAATACCTTCTAATATAACGTAATATGCAGTATATCAATGAAAATACCTTATAATATAGCGTAATATCCAGTGTATCATTGAAAATACCTTATTATATAACGTAATATGCAGTGTATCATTGAAAATACCTTGTAATATAACGTAATATGCAGTGTATCATTGAAAATACCTTATAATATAACGTAATATGCAGTGTATCATTGAAAATACCTTATAATATAACGTAATATGCAGTGTATCATTGAAAATACCTTCTAATATATCGTAGTTTATCATTGAAAATACCTTATAATATAACGTAATATGCAGTGTATCATTGAAAATACCTTATAACATATCCTAATATGCAGTGTATCATAGAAAATACCTTATAATATAACGTAATATGCAGTGTATCATTTAAAATACCTTATAATATAAAGTAACATGCAGTGTATCATTGAAAATACCTTATAATATAACGTAATATGTAGTGTATCATTGAAAATACCTTATAATATAGCGTAATATGCAGTGTATCATTGAAAATACCTTATAATATAGCGTAATATGCAGTGTATCATTGAAAATACCTTATAATATAACGTAATATGCAGTGTATCATTGAAAATACCTTATAATATAACGTAATATGCAGTGTATCATTGAAAATACCTTATAATATAACGTAATATGCAGTGTATCATTGAAAATACCTTATAATATAGCGTAATATGCAGTGTATCATTGAAAGTACCTTATAATATAACGTAATATGCAGTGTATCATTGAAAATACCTTATAATATAACGTAATATGCAGTGTATCATTGAAAATACCTTATAATATAACGTAATATGCAGTGTATCATTGAAAATACCTTATAATATAACGTAATATGCAGTGTATCATTGAAAATACCTTATAATATAACGTAATATGCAGTGTATCATTGAAAATACCTTATAACATATCCTAATATGCAGTGTATCAATGAAAATACCATGTAATATAACGTAATATGCAGTGTATCATAGAAAATACCTTATAATATAGCGTAATATGCAGTGTATCATTGAAAATACCTTATAATATAACGTAATATGCAGTGTATCATTGAAAATACCTTATAACATATCCTAATATGCAGTGTATCATAGAAAATACCTTATAATATAACGTAATATGCAGTGTATCATTGAAAATACCTTATATCATATCGTAATATGCAGTGTATCATTGAAAATACCTTATAATATAACGTAATATGCAGTGTATCATTGAAAATACCTTCTAATATATCGTTGTTTATCATTGAAAATACCTTATAATATAACGTAATATGCAGTGTATCATTGAAAATACCTTCTAATATATCGTAGTTTATCATTGAAAATACCTTATAATATAACGTAATATGTAGTGTATCATTGAAAATACCTTATAATATAGCGTAATATGCAGTGTATCATTGAAAGTACCTTATAATATAGCGTAATATGCAGTGTATCATTGAAAATACCTTATAATATAACGTAATATGCAGTGTATCATTGAAAATACCTTATAATATAACGTAATATGCAGTGTATCATTGAAAATACCTTATAATATAACGTAATATGCAGTGTATCATTGAAAATACCTTATAACATATCCTAATATGCAGTGTATCAATGAAAATACCATGTAATATAACGTAATATGCAGTGTATCATTGAAAATACCTTATTACATATCGTAATATGCAGTGTATCATTGAAAATACCATATAATATAACGTAATATGCAGTGTATCATTGAAAATACCTTATAACATATCCTAATATGCAGTGTATCATTGAAAATACCTTATAATATAACGTAATATGCAGTGTATCATTGAAAATACCTTATATCATATCGTAATATGCAGTGTATCATTTAAAATACCTTATAATATAAAGTAACATGCAGTGTATCATTGAAAATACCTTATAATATAACGTAATATGTAGTGTATCATTGAAAATACCATATAATATAACGTAATATGCAGTGTATCATTGAAAATACCTTATATCATATCGTAATATGCAGTGTATCATTGAAAATACCTTATAATATAACGTAATATGCAGTGTATCATTGAAAATACCTTCTAATATATCGTTGTTTATCATTGAAAATACCTTATAATATAACGTAATGTGCAGTGTATCATTGAAAATACCTTCTAATATATCGTAGTTTATCATTGAAAATACCTTATAATATAACGTAATATGCAGTGTATCATTGAAAATACCTTATAACATATCCTAATATGCAGTGTATCAATGAAAATACCATGTAATATAACGTAATATGCAGTGTATCATTGAAAATACCTTATTACATATCGTAATATGCAGTGTATCATTGAAAATACCATATAATATAACGTAATATGCAGTGTATCATTGAAAATACCTTATAACATATCCTAATATGCAGTGTATCATAGAAAATACCTTATAATATAACGTAATATGCAGTGTATCATTGAAAATACCTTATATCATATCGTAATATGCAGTGTATCATTGAAAATACCTTATAATATAACGTAATATGCAGTGTATCATTGAAAATACCTTCTAATATATCGTTGTTTATCATTGAAAATACCTTATAATATAACGTAATATGCAGTGTATCATTGAAAATACCTTCTAATATATCGTAGTTTATCATTGAAAATACCTTATAATATAACGTAATATGCAGTGTATCATTGAAAATACCTTATAACATATCCTAATATGCAGTGTATCAATGAAAATACCATGTAATATAAGGTAATATGCAGTGTATCATTGAAAATACCTTATTACATATCGTAATATGCAGTGTATCATTGAAAATACCATATAATATAACGTAATATGCAGTGTATCATTGAAAATACCTTATAACATATCCTAATATGCAGTGTATCATAGAAAATACCTTATAATATAACGTAATATGCAGTGTATCATTGAAAATACCTTATATCATATCGTAATATGCAGTGTATCATTGAAAATACCTTATAATATAACGTAATATGCAGTGTATCATTGAAAATACCTTCTAATATATCGTTGTTTATCATTGAAAATACCTTATAATATAACGTAATGTGCAGTGTATCATTGAAAATACCTTCTAATATATCGTAGTTTATCATTGAAAATACCTTATAATATAACGTAATATGCAGTGTATCATTGAAAATACCTTATAACATATCGTAATATGCAGTGTATCATTGAAAATACCATGTAATATAACGTAATATGCAGTGTATCATTGAAAATACCTTATAACATATCCTAATATGCAGTGTATCATAGAAAATACCTTATTATATAACGTAATATGCAGTGTATCATTTGAAATACCTTATAATATAAAGTAACATGCAGTGTATCATTGAAAATACCTTATAATATAACGTAATATGCAGTGTATCATAGAAAATACCATGTAATATAACGTAATATACAGTGTATCATTGAAAATACCTTATAATATAACGTAATATGCAGTGTATCATTGAAAATACCTTCTAATATATCGTAGTTTATCATTGAAAATACCTTATAATATAACGTAATATGCAGTGTGTCATTGAAAATACCATATAATATAACGTAATATGCAATGTATCATTGAAAATACCTTCTAATATAACGTAATATGCAGTATATCAATGAAAATACCTTATAATATAGCGTAATATCCAGTGTATCATTGAAAATACCTTATTATATAACGTAATATGCAGTGTATCATTGAAAATACCTTGTAATATAACGTAATATGCAGTGTATCATTGAAAATACCTTATAATATAACGTAATATGCAGTGTATCATTGAAAATACCTTATAATATAACGTAATATGCAGTGTATCATTGAAAATACCTTCTAATATATCGTAGTTTATCATTGAAAATACCTTATAATATAACGTAATATGCAGTGTATCATTGAAAATACCTTATAACATATCCTAATATGCAGTGTATCATAGAAAATACCTTATAATATAACGTAATATGCAGTGTATCATTTAAAATACCTTATAATATAAAGTAACATGCAGTGTATCATTGAAAATACCTTATAATATAACGTAATATGTAGTGTATCATTGAAAATACCTTATAATATAGCGTAATATGCAGTGTATCATTGAAAATACCTTATAATATAGCGTAATATGCAGTGTATCATTGAAAATACCTTATAATATAACGTAATATGCAGTGTATCATTGAAAATACCTTATAATATAACGTAATATGCAGTGTATCATTGAAAATACCTTATAATATAACGTAATATGCAGTGTATCATTGAAAATACCTTATAATATAGCGTAATATGCAGTGTATCATTGAAAGTACCTTATAATATATCGTAATATGCAGTGTATCATTGAAAATACCTTATAATATAACGTAATATGCAGTGTATCATTGAAAATACCTTATAATATAACGTAATATGCAGTGTATCATTGAAAATACCTTATAATATAACGTAATATGCAGTGTATCATTGAAAATACCTTATAATATAACGTAATATGCAGTGTATCATTGAAAATACCTTATAACATATCCTAATATGCAGTGTATCAATGAAAATACCATGTAATATAACGTAATATGCAGTGTATCATTGAAAATACCTTATTACATATCGTAATATGCAGTGTATCATTGAAAATACCATATAATATAACGTAATATGCAGTGTATCATTGAAAATACCTTATAACATATCCTAATATGCAGTGTATCATAGAAAATACCTTATAATATAACGTAATATGCAGTGTATCATTGAAAATACCTTATATCATATCGTAATATGCAGTGTATCATTGAAAATACCTTATAATATAACGTAATATGCAGTGTATCATTGAAAATACCTTCTAATATATCGTTGTTTATCATTGAAAATACCTTATAATATAACGTAATATGCAGTGTATCATTGAAAATACCTTATAATATAGCGTAATATGCAGTGTATCATTGAAAATACCTTATAATATAGCGTAATATGCAGTGTATCATTGAAAATACCTTATAATATAACGTAATATGCAGTGTATCATTGAAAATACCTTATAATATAACGTAATATGCAGTGTATCATTGAAAATACCTTATAATATAACGTAATATGCAGTGTATCATTGAAAATACCTTATAACATATCCTAATATGCAGTGTATCAATGAAAATACCATGTAATATAACGTAATATGCAGTGTATCATTGAAAATACCTTATTACATATCGTAATATGCAGTGTATCATTGAAAATACCATATAATATAACGTAATATGCAGTGTATCATTGAAAATACCTTATAACATATCCTAATATGCAGTGTATCATAGAAAATACCTTATAATATAACGTAATATGCAGTGTATCATTGAAAATACCTTATATCATATCGTAATATGCAGTGTATCATTTAAAATACCTTATAATATAAAGTAACATGCAGTGTATCATTGAAAATACCTTATAATATAACGTAATATGTAGTGTATCATTGAAAATACCTTATAATATAGCGTAATATGCAGTGTATCATTGAAAATACCTTATAATATAGCGTAATATGCAGTGTATCATTGAAAATACCTTATAATATAACGTAATATGCAGTGTATCATTGAAAATACCTTATAATATAACGTAATATGCAGTGTATCATTGAAAATACCTTATAATATAACGTAATATGCAGTGTATCATTGAAAATACCATATAATATAACGTAATATGCAGTGTATCATTGAAAATACCTTATAACATATCCTAATATGCAGTGTATCATAGAAAATACCTTATAATATAACGTAATATGCAGTGTATCATTGAAAATACCTTATAATATAAAGTAACATGCAGTGTATCATTGAAAATACCTTATAATATAACGTAATATGTAGTGTATCATTGAAAATACCTTATAATATAGCGTAATATGCAGTGTATCATTGAAAGTACCTTATAATATAGCGTAATATGCAGTGTATCATTGAAAATACCTTATAATATAACGTAATATGCAGTGTATCATTGAAAATACCTTATAATATAACGTAATATGCAGTGTATCATTGAAAATACCTTATAATATAACGTAATATGCAGTGTATCATTGAAAATACCTTATAATATAACGTAATATGCAGTGTATCATTGAAAATACCATATAATATAACGTAATATGCAGTGTATCATTGAAAATACCTTATAATATAACGTAATATGCAGTGTATCATTGAAAATACCTTATAATATAACGTAATATGCAGTGTATCATTGAAAATACCTTATAATATAAAGTAACATGCAGTGTATCATTGAAAATACCTTATAATATAACGTAATATGCAGTGTATCATTGAAAATACCTTATTACATATCGTAATATGCAGTGTATCATTGAAAATACCATATAATATAACGTAATATGCAGTGTATCATTGAAAATACCTTATAACATATCCTAATATGCAGTGTATCATAGAAAATACCTTATAATATAACGTAATATGCAGTGTATCATTGAAAATACCTTCTAATATATCGTAGTTTATCATTGAAAATACCTTATAATATAACGTAATATGCAGTGTATCATTGAAAATACCTTATAACATATAATAATATGCAGTGTATCATAGAAAATACCTTATAATATAACGTAATATGCAGTGTATCATTTAAAATACCTTATAATATAAAGTAACATGCAGTGTATCATTGAAAATACCTTATAATATAACGTAATATGTAGTGTATCATTGAAAATACCTTATAATATAGCGTAATATGCAGTGTATCATTGAAAATACCTTATAATATAGCGTAATATGCAGTGTATCATTGAAAATACCTTATAATATAACGTAATATGCAGTGTATCATTGAAAATACCTTATAATATAACGTAATATGCAGTGTATCATAGAAAATACCATGTAATATAACGTAATATACAGTGTATCATTGAAAATACCTTATAATATAACGTAATATGCAGTGTATCATTGAAAATACCTTGTAATATAGCGTAATATGCAGTGTATCATTGAAAATACCTTATAATATAACGTAATATGCAGTGTATCATTGAAAATACCTTATAATATAACGTAATATGCAGTGTATCATTGAAAATACCTTATAATATAACGTAATATGCAGTGTATCATTGAAAATACCATATAATATAACGTAATATGCAGTGTATCATTGAAAATACCTTATAACATATCCTAATATGCAGTGTATCATAGAAAATACCTTATAATATAACGTAATATGCAGTGTATCATTGAAAATACCTTATAATATAAAGTAACATGCAGTGTATCATTGAAAATACCTTATAATATAATGTAATATGTAGTGTATCATTGAAAATACCTTATAATATAGCGTAATATGCAGTGTATCATTGAAAGTACCTTATAATATAGCGTAATATGCAGTGTATCATTGAAAATACCTTATAATATAACGTAATATGCAGTGTATCATTGAAAATACCTTATAATATAACGTAATATGCAGTGTATCATTGAAAATACCTTATAATATAACGTAATATGCAGTGTATCATTGAAAATACCTTATAACATATCCTAATATGCAGTGTATCAATGAAAATACCATGTAATATAACGTAATATGCAGTGTATCATTGAAAATACCTTATTACATATCGTAATATGCAGTGTATCATTGAAAATACCATATAATATAACGTAATATGCAGTGTATCATTGAAAATACCTTATAACATATCCTAATATGCAGTGTATCATAGAAAATACCTTATAATATAACGTAATATGCAGTGTATCATTGAAAATACCTTCTAATATATCGTAGTTTATCATTGAAAATACCTTATAATATAACGTAATATGCAGTGTATCATTGAAAATACCTTATAACATATAATAATATGCAGTGTATCATAGAAAATACCTTATAATATAACGTAATATGCAGTGTATCATTTAAAATACCTTATAATATAAAGTAACATGCAGTGTATCATTGAAAATACCTTATAATATAACGTAATATGTAGTGTATCATTGAAAATACCTTATAATATAGCGTAATATGCAGTGTATCATTGAAAATACCTTATAATATAGCGTAATATGCAGTGTATCATTGAAAATACCTTATAATATAACGTAATATGCAGTGTATCATTGAAAATACCTTATAATATAGCGTAATATGCAGTGTATCATAGAAAATACCATGTAATATAACGTAATATACAGTGTATCATTGAAAATACCTTATAATATAACGTAATATGCAGTGTATCATTGAAAATACCTTGTAATATATCGTAGTTTATCATTGAAAATACCTTATAATATAACGTAATATGCAGTGTGTCCTTGAAAATACCATATAATATAACGTAATATGCAATGTATCATTGAAAATACCTTCTAATATAACGTAATATGCAGTATATCAATGAAAATACCTTATAATATAGCGTAATATCCAGTGTATCATTGAAAATACCTTATAATATAGCGTAATATGCAGTGTATCATTGAAAATACCTTATAATATAACGTAATATGCAGTGTATCATTGAAAATACCTTATAATATAACGTAATATGCAGTGTATCATTGAAAATACCTTATAATATAACGTAATATGCAGTGTATCATTGAAAATACCTTCTAATATATCGTAGTTTATCATTGAAAATACCTTATAATATAACGTAATATGCAGTGTATCATTGAAAATACCTTATAACATATCCTAATATGCAGTGTATCATAGAAAATACCTTATAATATAACGTAATATGCAGTGTATCATTGAAAATACCTTATAACATATCCTAATATGCAGTGTATCATAGAAAATACCTTATAATATAACGTAATATGCAGTGTATCATTGAAAATACCTTATAATATAAAGTAACATGCTGTGTATCATTGAAAATACCTTATAATATAACGTAATATGTAGTGTATCATTGAAAATACCTTATAATATAGCGTAATATGCAGTGTATCATTGAAAGTACCTTATAATATAGCGTAATATGCAGTGTATCATTGAAAATACCTTATAATATAACGTAATATGCAGTGTATCATTGAAAATACCTTATAATATAACGTAATATGCAGTGTATCATTGAAAATACCTTATAATATAACGTAATATGCAGTGTATCATTGAAAATACCTTATAACATATCCTAATATGCAGTGTATCAATGAAAATACCATGTAATATAACGTAATATGCAGTGTATCATTGAAAATACCTTATTACATATCGTAATATGCAGTGTATCATTGAAAATACCATATAATATAACGTAATATGCAGTGTATCATTGAAAATACCTTATAACATATCCTAATATGCAGTGTATCATAGAAAATACCTTATAATATAACGTAATATGCAGTGTATCATTGAAAATACCTTATATCATATCGTAATATGCAGTGTATCATTGAAAATACCTTATAATATAACGTAATATGCAGTGTATCATTGAAAATACCTTCTAATATATCGTTGTTTATCATTGAAAATACCTTATAATATAACGTAATATGCAGTGTATCATTGAAAATACCTTCTAATATATCGTAGTTTATCATTGAAAATACCTTATAATATAACGTAATATGCAGTGTATCATTGAAAATACCTTATAACATAAAATAATATGCAGTGTATCATAGAAAATACCTTATAATATAACGTAATATGCAGTGTATCATTTAAAATACCTTATAATATAAAGTAACATGCTGTGTATCATTGAAAATACCTTATAATATAACGTAATATGTAGTGTATCATTGAAAATACCTTATAATATAGCGTAATATGCAGTGTATCATTGAAAGTACCTTATAATATAGCGTAATATGCAGTGTATCATTGAAAATACCTTATAATATAACGTAATATGCAGTGTATCATTGAAAATACCTTATAATATAACGTAATATGCAGTGTATCATTGAAAATACCTTATAATATAACGTAATATGCAGTGTATCATTGAAAATACCTTATAACATATCCTAATATGCAGTGTATCAATGAAAATACCATGTAATATAACGTAATATGCAGTGTATCATTGAAAATACCTTATTACATATCGTAATATGCAGTGTATCATTGAAAATACCATATAATATAACGTAATATGCAGTGTATCATTGAAAATACCTTATAACATATCCTAATATGCAGTGTATCATAGAAAATACCTTATAATATAACGTAATATGCAGTGTATCATTGAAAATACCTTATATCATATCGTAATATGCAGTGTATCATTGAAAATACCTTATAATATAACGTAATATGCAGTGTATCATTGAAAATACCTTCTAATATATCGTTGTTTATCATTGAAAATACCTTATAATATAACGTAATATGCAGTGTATCATTGAAAATACCTTCTAATATATCGTAGTTTATCATTGAAAATACCTTATAATATAACGTAATATGCAGTGTATCATTGAAAATACCTTATAACATAAAATAATATGCAGTGTATCATAGAAAATACCTTATAATATAACGTAATATGCAGTGTATCATTTAAAATACCTTATAATATAAAGTAACATGCAGTGTATCATTGAAAATACCTTATAATATAACGTAATATGTAGTGTATCATTGAAAATACCTTATAATATAGCGTAATATGCAGTGTATCATTGAAAATACCTTATAATATAGCGTAATATGCAGTGTATCATTGAAAATACCTTATAATATAACGTAATATGCAGTGTATCATTGAAAATACCTTATAATATAACGTAATATGCAGTGTATCATAGAGAATACCATGTAATATAACGTAATATACAGTGTATCATTGAAAATACCTTATAATATAACGTAATATGCAGTGTATCATTGAAAATACCTTCTAATATATCGTTGTTTATCATTGAAAATACCTTATAATATAACGTAATATGCAGTGTATCATTGAAAATACCTTCTAATATATCGTAGTTTATCATTGAAAATACCTTATAATATAACGTAATATGCAGTGTATCATTGAAAATACCTTATAACATATCCTAATATGCAGTGTATCATAGAAAATACCTTATAATATAACGTAATATGCAGTGTATCATTTAAAATACCTTATAATATAAAGTAACATGCAGTGTATCATTGAAAATACCTTATAATATAACGTAATATGCAGTGTATCATTGAAAATACCTTATAATATAGCGTAATATGCAGTGTATCATTGAAAATACCTTATAATATAGCGTAATATGCAGTGTATCATTGAAAATACCTTATAATATAACGTAATATGCAGTGTGTCATTGAAAATACCTTATAATATAACGTAATATGCAGTGTATCATTGAAAATACCTTATAATATAACGTAATATGCAGTGTATCATTGAAAATACCATATAATATAACGTAATATGCAGTGTATCATTGAAAATACCTTATAACATATCCTAATATGCAGTGTATCATAGAAAATACCTTATAATATAACGTAATATGCAGTGTATCATTGAAAATACCTTATAATATAAAGTAACATGCAGTGTATCATTGAAAATACCTTATAATATAACGTAATATGTAGTGTATCATTGAAAATACCTTATAATATAGCGTAATATGCAGTGTATCATTGAAAGTACCTTATAATATAGCGTAATATGCAGTGTATCATTGAAAATACCTTATAATATAACGTAATATGCAGTGTATCATTGAAAATACCTTATAATATAACGTAATATGCAGTGTATCATTGAAAATACCTTATAATATAACGTAATATGCAGTGTATCATTGAAAATACCTTATAACATATCCTAATATGCAGCGTATCATAGAAAATACCTTATAATATAACGTAATATGCAGTGTATCATTGAAAATACCTTATAATATAAAGTAACATGCAGTGTATCATTGAAAATACCTTATAATATAACGTAATATGTAGTGTATCATTGAAAATACCTTATAATATAGCGTAATATGCAGTGTATCATTGAAAGTACCTTATAATATAGCGTAATATGCAGTGTATCATTGAAAATACCTTATAATATAACGTAATATGCAGTGTATCATTGAAAATACCTTATAATATAACGTAATATGCAGTGTATCATTGAAAATACCTTATAATATAACGTAATATGCAGTGTATCATTGAAAATACCTTATAACATATCCTAATATGCAGTGTATCATTGAAAATACCATGTAATATAACGTAATATGCAGTGTATCATTGAAAATACCTTATTACATATCGTAATATGCAGTGTATCATTGAAAATACCATATAATATAACGTAATATGCAGTGTATCATTGAAAATACCTTATAACATATCCTAATATGCAGTGTATCATAGAAAATACCTTATAATATAACGTAATATGCAGTGTATCATTGAAAATACCTTATATCATATCGTAATATGCAGTGTATCATTGAAAATACCTTATAATATAACGTAATATGCAGTGTATCATTGAAAATACCTTCTAATATATCGTTGTTTATCATTGAAAATACCTTATAATATAACGTAATATGCAGTGTATCATTGAAAATACCTTCTAATATATCGTAGTTTATCATTGAAAATACCTTATAATATAACGTAATATGCAGTGTATCATTGAAAATACCTTATAACATATCGTAATATGCAGTGTATCATTGAAAATACCATATAATATAACGTAATATGCAGTGTATCATTGAAAATACCTTATAACATATCCTAATATGCAGTGTATCATAGAAAATACCTTATAATATAACGTAATATGCAGTGTATCATTGAAAATACCTTATATCATATCGTAATATGCAGTGTATCATTGAAAATACCTTATTACATATCGTAATATGCAGTGTATCATTGAAAATACCATATAATATAACGTAATATGCAGTGTATCATTGAAAATACCTTATAACATATCCTAATATGCAGTGTATCATAGAAAATACCTTATAATATAACGTAATATGCAGTGTATCATTGAAAATACCTTATATCATATCGTAATATGCAGTGTATCATTGAAAATACCTTATAATATAACGTAATATGCAGTGTATCATTGAAAATACCTTCTAATATATCGTTGTTTATCATTGAAAATACCTTATAATATAACGTAATATGCAGTGTATCATTGAAAATACCTTCTAATATATCGTAGTTTATCATTGAAAATACCTTATAATATAACGTAATATGCAGTGTATCATTGAAAATACCTTATAACATAAAATAATATGCAGTGTATCATAGAAAATACCTTATAATATAACGTAATATGCAGTGTATCATTTAAAATACCTTATAATATAAAGTAACATGCAGTGTATCATTGAAAATACCTTATAATATAACGTAATATGTAGTGTATCATTGAAAATACCTTATAATATAGCGTAATATGCAGTGTATCATTGAAAATACCTTATAATATAGCGTAATATGCAGTGTATCATTGAAAATACCTTATAATATAACGTAATATGCAGTGTATCATTGAAAATACCTTATAATATAACGTAATATGCAGTGTATCATAGAAAATACCATGTAATATAACGTAATATACAGTGTATCATTGAAAATACCTTATAATATAACGTAATATGCAGTGTATCATTGAAAATACCTTCTAATATATCGTTGTTTATCATTGAAAATACCTTATAATATAACGTAATATGCAGTGTATCATTGAAAATACCTTCTAATATATCGTAGTTTATCATTGAAAATACCTTATAATATAACGTAATATGCAGTGTATCATTGAAAATACCTTATAACATATCCTAATATGCAGTGTATCATAGAAAATACCTTATAATATAACGTAATATGCAGTGTATCATTTAAAATACCTTATAATATAAAGTAACATGCAGTGTATCATTGAAAATACCTTATAATATAACGTAATATGTAGTGTATCATTGAAAATACCTTATAATATAGCGTAATATGCAGTGTATCATTGAAAATACCTTATAATATAGCGTAATATGCAGTGTATCATTGAAAATACCTTATAATATAACGTAATATGCAGTGTGTCATTGAAAATACCTTATAATATAACGTAATATGCAGTGTATCATTGAAAATACCTTATAATATAACGTAATATGCAGTGTATCATTGAAAATACCATATAATATAACGTAATATGCAGTGTATCATTGAAAATACCTTATAACATATCCTAATATGCAGTGTATCATAGAAAATACCTTATAATATAACGTAATATGCAGTGTATCATTGAAAATACCTTATAATATAAAGTAACATGCAGTGTATCATTGAAAATACCTTATAATATAACGTAATATGTAGTGTATCATTGAAAATACCTTATAATATAGCGTAATATGCAGTGTATCATTGAAAGTACCTTATAATATAGCGTAATATGCAGTGTATCATTGAAAATACCTTATAATATAACGTAATATGCAGTGTATCATTGAAAATACCTTATAATATAACGTAATATGCAGTGTATCATTGAAAATACCTTATAATATAACGTAATATGCAGTGTATCATTGAAAATACCTTATAACATATCCTAATATGCAGCGTATCATAGAAAATACCTTATAATATAACGTAATATGCAGTGTATCATTGAAAATACCTTATAATATAGCGTAATATGCAGTGTATCATTGAAAGTACCTTATAATATAGCGTAATATGCAGTGTATCATTGAAAATACCTTATAATATAACGTAATATGCAGTGTATCATTGAAAATACCTTATAATATAACGTAATATGCAGTGTATCATTGAAAATACCTTATAATATAACGTAATATGCAGTGTATCATTGAAAATACCTTATAACATATCCTAATATGCAGTGTATCAATGAAAATACCATGTAATATAACGTAATATGCAGTGTATCATTGAAAATACCTTATTACATATCGTAATATGCAGTGTATCATTGAAAATACCATATAATATAAAGTAATATGCAGTGTATCATTGAAAATACCTTATAACATATCCTAATATGCAGTGTATCATAGAAAATACCTTATAATATAACGTAATATGCAGTGTATCATTGAAAATACCTTCTAATATATCGTAGTTTATCATTGAAAATACCTTATAATATAACGTAATATGCAGTGTATCATTGAAAATACCTTATAACATATAATAATATGCAGTGTATCATAGAAAATACCTTATAATATAACGTAATATGCAGTGTATCATTTAAAATACCTTATAATATAAAGTAACATGCAGTGTATCATTGAAAATACCTTATAATATAACGTAATATGTAGTGTATCATTGAAAATACCTTATAATATAGCGTAATATGCAGTGTATCATTGAAAATACCTTATAATATAGCGTAATATGCAGTGTATCATTGAAAATACCTTATAATATAACGTAATATGCAGTGTATCATTGAAAATACCTTATAATATAACGTAATATGCAGTGTATCATAGAAAATACCATGTAATATAACGTAATATACAGTGTATCATTGAAAATACCTTATAATATAACGTAATATGCAGTGTATCATTGAAAATACCTTGTAATATATCGTAGTTTATCATTGAAAATACCTTATAATATAACGTAATATGCAGTGTGTCCTTGAAAATACCATATAATATAACGTAATATGCAATGTATCATTGAAAATACCTTCTAATATAACGTAATATGCAGTGTATCATTGAAAATACCTTGTAATATATCGTAGTTTATCATTGAAAATACCTTATAATATAACGTAATATGCAGTGTGTCCTTGAAAATACCATATAATATAACGTAATATGCAATGTATCATTGAAAATACCTTCAGATATAACGTAATATGCAGTATATCAATGAAAATACCTTATAATATAGCGTAATATCCAGTGTATCATTGAAAATACCTTATAATATAACGTAATATGCAGTGTATCATTGAAAATACCTTGTAATATAACGTAATATGCAGTGTATCATTGAAAATACCTTATAATATAACGTAATATGCAGTGTATCATTGAAAATACCTTATAATATAACGTAATATGCAGTGTATCATTGAAAATACCTTCTAATATATCGTAGTTTATCATTGAAAATACCTTATAATATAACGTAATATGCAGTGTATCATTGAAAATACCTTATAACATATCCTAATATGCAGTGTATCATAGAAAATACCTTATAATATAACGTAATATGCAGTGTATCATTTAAAATACCTTATAATATAAAGTAACATGCAGTGTATCATTGAAAATACCTTATAATATAACGTAATATGTAGTGTATCATTGAAAATACCTTATAATATAGCGTAATATGCAGTGTATCATTGAAAATACCTTATAATATAGCGTAATATGCAGTGTATCATTGAAAATACCTTATAATATAACGTAATATGCAGTGTATCATTGAAAATACCTTATAATATAACGTAATATGCAGTGTATCATTGAAAATACCTTATAATATAACGTAATATGCAGTGTATC
This sequence comes from Lasioglossum lativentre, assembly GCA_916610255.1. Lineage (NCBI taxonomy): Eukaryota > Metazoa > Arthropoda > Insecta > Hymenoptera > Halictidae > Lasioglossum > Lasioglossum lativentre. The sequence continues at coordinate 83,182 of CAKAJI010000206.1, read as the reverse complement.
ATTGAAAATACCATATAATATAACGTAATATGCAGTGTATCATTGAAAATACCTTATAACATATCCTAATATGCAGTGTATCATAGAAAATACCTTATAATATAACGTAATATGCAGTGTATCATTGAAAATACCTTATAATATAAAGTAACATGCAGTGTATCATTGAAAATACCTTATAATATAACGTAATATGTAGTGTATCATTGAAAATACCTTATAATATAGCGTAATATGCAGTGTATCATTGAAAGTACCTTATAATATAGCGTAATATGCAGTGTATCATTGAAAATACCTTATAATATAACGTAATATGCAGTGTATCATTGAAAATACCTTATAATATAACGTAATATGCAGTGTATCATTGAAAATACCTTATAATATAACGTAATATGCAGTGTATCATTGAAAATACCTTATTACATATCGTAATATGCAGTGTATCATTGAAAATACCATATAATATAACGTAATATGCAGTGTATCATTGAAAATACCTTATAACATATCCTAATATGCAGTGTATCATAGAAAATACCTTATAATATAACGTAATATGCAGTGTATCATAGAAAATACCATGTAATATAACGTAATATACAGTGTATCATTGAAAATACCTTATAATATAACGTAATATGCAGTGTATCATTGAAAATACCTTGTAATATATCGTAGTTTATCATTGAAAATACCTTATAATATAACGTAATATGCAGTGTGTCCTTGAAAATACCATATAATATAACGTAATATGCAATGTATCATTGAAAATACCTTCTAATATAACGTAATATGCAGTGTATCATTGAAAATACCTTATAATATAGCGTAATATGCAGTGTATCATTGAAAATACCTTATAATATAGCGTAATATGCAGTGTATCATTGAAAATACCTTATAATATAACGTAATATGCAGTGTATCATTGAAAATACCTTATAATATAACGTAATATGCAGTGTATCATAGAAAATACCATGTAATATAACGTAATATACAGTGTATCATTGAAAATACCTTATAATATAACGTAATATGCAGTGTATCATTGAAAATACCTTCTAATATATCGTAGTTTATCATTGAAAATACCTTATAATATAACGTAATATGCAGTGTGTCCTTGAAAATACCATATAATGTAACGTAATATGCAATGTATCATTGAAAATACCTTCTAATATAACGTAATATGCAGTATATCAATGAAAATACCTTATAATATAGCGTAATATCCAGTGTATCATTGAAAATACCTTATAATATAACGTAATATGCAGTGTATCATTGAAAATACCTTGTAATATAACGTAATATGCAGTGTATCATTGAAAATACCTTATAATATAACGTAATATGCAGTGTATCATTGAAAATACCTTGTAATATAACGTAATATGCAGTGTATCATTGAAAATACCTTATAATATAACGTAATATGCAGTGTATCATTGAAAATACCTTATAATATATCGTAGTTTATCATTGAAAATACCTTATAATATAACGTAATATGCAGTGTATCATTGAAAATACCTTATAACATATCCTAATATGCAGTGTATCATAGAAAATACCTTATAATATAACGTAATATGCAGTGTATCATTTAAAATACCTTATAATATAAAGTAACATGCAGTGTATCATTGAAAATACCTTATAATATAACGTAATATGTAGTGTATCATTGAAAATACCTTATAATATAGCGTAATATGCAGTGTATCATTGAAAATACCTTATAATATAACGTAATATGCAGTGTATCATTGAAAATACCTTATAATATAACGTAATATGCAGTGTATCATTGAAAATTCCTTATAATATAACGTAATATGCAGTGTATCATTGAAAATACCTTATAATATAACGTAATATGCAGTGTATCATTGAAAATACCATATAATATAACGTAATATGCAGTGTATCATTGAAAATACCTTATAACATATCCTAATATGCAGTGTATCATAGAAAATACCTTATAATATAACGTAATATGCAGTGTATCATTGAAAATACCTTATAATATAAAGTAACATGCAGTGTATCATTGAAAATACCTTATAATATAACGTAATATGTAGTGTATCATTGAAAATACCTTATAATATAGCGTAATATGCAGTGTATCATTGAAAGTACCTTATAATATAGCGTAATATGCAGTGTATCATTGAAAATACCTTATAATATAACGTAATATGCAGTGTATCATTGAAAATACCTTATAATATAACGTAATATGCAGTGTATCATTGAAAATACCTTATAATATAACGTAATATGCAGTGTATCATTGAAAATACCTTATAACATATCCTAATATGCAGTGTATCAATGAAAATACCATGTAATATAACGTAATATGCAGTGTATCATTGAAAATACCTTATTACATATCGTAATATGCAGTGTATCATTGAAAATACCATATAATATAACGTAATATGCAGTGTATCATTGAAAATACATTATAACATATCCTAATATGCAGTGTATCATAGAATGTACCTTATAATATAACGTAATATGCAGTGTATCATTGAAAATACCTTATATCATATCGTAATATTCAGTGTATCATTGAAAATACCTTATAATATAACGTAATATGCAGTGTATCATTGAAAATACCTTCTAATATATCGTAGTTTATCATTGAAAATACCTTATAATATAACGTAATATGCAGTGTATCATTGAAAATACCTTCTAATATATCGTAGTTTATCATTGAAAATACCTTATAATATAACGTAATATGCAGTGTATCATTGAAAATACCTTATAACATATAATAATATGCAGTGTATCATAGAAAATACCTTATAATATAACGTAATATGCAGTGTATCATTTAAAATACCTTATAATATAAAGTAACATGCAGTGTATCATTGAAAATACCTTATAATATAACGTAATATGTAGTGTATCATTGAAAATACCTTATAATATAGCGTAATATGCAGTGTATCATTGAAAATACCTTATAATATAGCGTAATATGCAGTGTATCATTGAAAATACCTTATAATATAACGTAATATGCAGTGTATCATTGAAAATACCTTATAATATAACGTAATATGCAGTGTATCATAGAAAATACCATGTAATATAACGTAATATACAGTGTATCATTGAAAATACCTTATAATATAACGTAATATGCAGTGTATCATTGAAAATACCTTCTAATATATCGTAGTTTATCATTGAAAATACTTTATAATATAACGTAATATGCAGTGTGTCCTTAAAATACCATATAATATAACGTAATATGCAATGTATCATTGAAAATACCTTCTAATATAACGTAATATGCAGTATATCAATGAAAATACCTTATAATATAGCGTAATATCCAGTGTATCATTGAAAATACCTTATAATATAACGTAATATGCAGTGTATCATTGAAAATACCTTATAATATAACGTAATATGCAGTGTATCATAGAAAATACCATGTAATATAACGTAATATACAGTGTATCATTGAAAATACCTTATAATATAACGTAATATGCAGTGTATCATTGAAAATACCTTCTAATATATCGTTGTTTATCATTGAAAATACCTTATAATATAACGTAATATGCAGTGTATCATTGAAAATACCTTATAATATAACGTAATATGCAGTGTATCATTGAAAATACCTTATAACATATCCTAATATGCAGTGTATCAATGAAAATACCATGTAATATAACGTAATATGCAGTGTATCATTGAAAATACCTTATTACATATCGTAATATGCAGTGTATCATTGAAAATACCATATAATATAACGTAATATGCAGTGTATCATTGAAAATACCTTATAACATATCCTAATATGCAGTGTATCATAGAATATACCTTATAATATAACGTAATATGCAGTGTATCATTGAAAATACCTTATATCATATCGTAATATTCAGTGTATCATTGAAAATACCTTATAATATAACGTAATATGCAGTGTATCATTGAAAATACCTTCTAATATATCGTTGTTTATCATTGTAAATACCTTATAATATAACGTAATATGCAGTGTATCATTGAAAATACCTTCTAATATATCGTAGTTTATCATTGAAAATACCTTATAATATAACGTAATATGCAGTGTATCATTGAAAATACCTTATAACATATAATAATATGCAGTGTATCATAGAAAATACCTTATAATATAACGTAATATGCAGTGTATCATTTAAAATACCTTATAATATAAAGTAACATGCAGTGTATCATTGAAAATACCTTATAATATAACGTAATATGTAGTGTATCATTGAAAATACCTTATAATATAGCGTAATATGCAGTGTATCATTGAAAATACCTTATAATATAGCGTAATATGCAGTGTATCATTGAAAATACCTTATAATATAACGTAATATGCAGTGTATCATTGAAAATACCTTATAATATAACGTAATATGCAGTGTATCATTGAAAATACCTTATAATATAACGTAATATGCAGTGTATCATTGAAAATACCTTATAATATAACGTAATATGCAGTGTATCATTGAAAATACCTTCTAATATATCGTAGTTTATCATTGAAAATACCTTATAATATAACGTAATATGCAGTGTATCATTGAAAATACCTTATAACATATCCTAATATGCAGTGTATCATAGAAAATACCTTATAATATAACGTAATATGCAGTGTATCATTTAAAATACCTTATAATATAAAGTAACATGCAGTGTATCATTGAAAATACCTTATAATATAACGTAATATGTAGTGTATCATTGAAAATACCTTATAATATAGCGTAATATGCAGTGTATCATTGAAAATACCTTATAATATAGCGTAATATGCAGTGTATCATTGAAAATACCTTATAATATAACGTAATATGCAGTGTATCATTGAAAATACCTTATAATATAACGTAATATGCAGTGTATCATTGAAAATACCTTATAATATAACGTAATATGCAGTGTATCATTGAAAATACCATATAATATAACGTAATATGCAGTGTATCATTGAAAATACCTTATAACATATCCTAATATGCAGTGTATCATAGAAAATACCTTATAATATAACGTAATATGCAGTGTATCATTGAAAATACCTTATAATATAAAGTAACATGCAGTGTATCATTGAAAATACCTTATAATATAACGTAATATGTAGTGTATCATTGAAAATACCTTATAATATAGCGTAATATGCAGTGTATCATTGAAAGTACATTATAATATAGCGTAATATGCAGTGTATCATTGAAAATACCTTATAATATAACGTAATATGCAGTGTATCATTGAAAATACCTTATAATATAACGTAATATGCAGTGTATCATTGAAAATACCTTATAATATAACGTAATATGCAGTGTATCATTGAAAATACCTTATTACATATCGTAATATGCAGTGTATCATTGAAAATACCATATAATATAACGTAATATGCAGTGTATCATTGAAAATACCTTATAACATATCCTAATATGCAGTGTATCATAGAAAATACCTTATAATATAACGTAATATGCAGTGTATCATTGAAAATACCTTCTAATATATCGTAGTTTATCATTGAAAATACCTTATAATATAACGTAATATGCAGTGTATCATTGAAAATACCTTATAACATATAATAATATGCAGTGTATCATAGAAAATACCTTATAATATAACGTAATATGCAGTGTATCATTTAAAATACCTTATATCATATCGTAATATTCAGTGTATCATTGAAAATACCTTATAATATAACGTAATATGCAGTGTATCATTGAAAATACCTTCTAATATATCGTTGTTTATCATTGTAAATACCTTATAATATAACGTAATATGCAGTGTATCATTGAAAATACCTTCTAATATATCGTAGTTTATCATTGAAAATACCTTATAATATAACGTAATATGCAGTGTATCATTGAAAATACCTTATAACATATAATAATATGCAGTGTATCATAGAAAATACCTTATAATATAACGTAATATGCAGTGTATCATTTAAAATACCTTATAATATAAAGTAACATGCAGTGTATCATTGAAAATACCTTATAATATAACGTAATATGTAGTGTATCATTGAAAATACCTTATAATATAGCGTAATATGCAGTGTATCATTGAAAATACCTTATAATATAGCGTAATATGCAGTGTATCATTGAAAATACCTTATAATATAACGTAATATGCAGTGTATCATTGAAAATACCTTATAATATAACGTAATATGCAGTGTATCATTGAAAATACCTTATAATATAACGTAATATGCAGTGTATCATTGAAAATACCTTATAATATAACGTAATATGCAGTGTATCATTGAAAATACCTTCTAATATATCGTAGTTTATCATTGAAAATACCTTATAATATAACGTAATATGCAGTGTATCATTGAAAATACCTTATAACATATCCTAATATGCAGTGTATCATAGAAAATACCTTATAATATAACGTAATATGCAGTGTATCATTTAAAATACCTTATAATATAAAGTAACATGCAGTGTATCATTGAAAATACCTTATAATATAACGTAATATGTAGTGTATCATTGAAAATACCTTATAATATAGCGTAATATGCAGTGTATCATTGAAAATACCTTATAATATAGCGTAATATGCAGTGTATCATTGAAAATACCTTATAATATAACGTAATATGCAGTGTATCATTGAAAATACCTTATAATATAACGTAATATGCAGTGTATCATTGAAAATACCTTATAATATAACGTAATATGCAGTGTATCATTGAAAATACCATATAATATAACGTAATATGCAGTGTATCATTGAAAATACCTTATAACATATCCTAATATGCAGTGTATCATAGAAAATACCTTATAATATAACGTAATATGCAGTGTATCATTGAAAATACCTTATAATATAAAGTAACATGCAGTGTATCATTGAAAATACCTTATAATATAACGTAATATGTAGTGTATCATTGAAAATACCTTATAATATAGCGTAATATGCAGTGTATCATTGAAAGTACATTATAATATAGCGTAATATGCAGTGTATCATTGAAAATACCTTATAATATAACGTAATATGCAGTGTATCATTGAAAATACCTTATAATATAACGTAATATGCAGTGTATCATTGAAAATACCTTATAATATAACGTAATATGCAGTGTATCATTGAAAATACCTTATTACATATCGTAATATGCAGTGTATCATTGAAAATACCATATAATATAACGTAATATGCAGTGTATCATTGAAAATACCTTATAACATATCCTAATATGCAGTGTATCATAGAAAATACCTTATAATATAACGTAATATGCAGTGTATCATTGAAAATACCTTCTAATATATCGTAGTTTATCATTGAAAATACCTTATAATATAACGTAATATGCAGTGTATCATTGAAAATACCTTATAACATATAATAATATGCAGTGTATCATAGAAAATACCTTATAATATAACGTAATATGCAGTGTATCATTTAAAATACCTTATAATATAAAGTAACATGCAGTGTATCATTGAAAATACCTTATAATATAACGTAATATGTAGTGTATCATTGAAAATACCTTATAATATAGCGTAATATGCAGTGTATCATTGAAAATACCTTATAATATAGCGTAATATGCAGTGTATCATTGAAAATACCTTATAATATAACGTAATATGCAGTGTATCATTGAAAATACCTTATAATATAACGTAATATGCAGTGTATCATAGAAAATACCATGTAATATAACGTAATATACAGTGTATCATTGAAAATACCTTATAATATAACGTAATATGCAGTGTATCATTGAAAATACCTTCTAATATATCGTAGTTTATCATTGAAAATACCTTATAATATAACGTAATATGCAGTGTGTCCTTGAAAATACCATATAATGTAACGTAATATGCAATGTATCATTGAAAATACCTTCTAATATAACGTAATATGCAGTATATCAATGAAAATACCTTATAATATAGCGTAATATCCAGTGTATCATTGAAAATACCTTATAATATAACGTAATATGCAGTGTATCATTGAAAATACCTTGTAATATAACGTAATATGCAGTGTATCATTGAAAATACCTTATAATATAACGTAATATGCAGTGTATCATTGAAAATACCTTGTAATATAACGTAATATGCAGTGTATCATTGAAAATACCTTATAATATAACGTAATATGCAGTGTATCATTGAAAATACCTTATAATATATCGTAGTTTATCATTGAAAATACCTTATAATATAACGTAATATGCAGTGTATCATTGAAAATACCTTATAACATATCCTAATATGCAGTGTATCATAGAAAATACCTTATAATATAACGTAATATGCAGTGTATCATTTAAAATACCTTATAATATAAAGTAACATGCAGTGTATCATTGAAAATACCTTATAATATAACGTAATATGTAGTGTATCATTGAAAATACCTTATAATATAGCGTAATATGCAGTGTATCATTGAAAATACCTTATAATATAGCGTAATATGCAGTGTATCATTGAAAATACCTTATAATATAACGTAATATGCAGTGTATCATTGAAAATTCCTTATAATATAACGTAATATGCAGTGTATCATTGAAAATACCTTATAATATAACGTAATATGCAGTGTATCATTGAAAATACCATATAATATAACGTAATATGCAGTGTATCATTGAAAATACCTTATAACATATCCTAATATGCAGTGTATCATAGAAAATACCTTATAATATAACGTAATATGCAGTGTATCATTGAAAATACCTTATAATATAAAGTAACATGCAGTGTATCATTGAAAATACCTTATAATATAATGTAATATGTAGTGTATCATTGAAAATACCTTATAATATAGCGTAATATGCAGTGTATCATTGAAAGTACCTTATAATATAGCGTAATATGCAGTGTATCATTGAAAATACCTTATAATATAACGTAATATGCAGTGTATCATTGAAAATACCTTATAATATAACGTAATATGCAGTGTATCATTGAAAATACCTTATAATATAACGTAATATGCAGTGTATCATTGAAAATACCTTATAACATATCCTAATATGCAGTGTATCAATGAAAATACCATGTAATATAACGTAATATGCAGTGTATCATTGAAAATACCTTATTACATATCGTAATATGCAGTGTATCATTGAAAATACCATATAATATAACGTAATATGCAGTGTATCATTGAAAATACATTATAACATATCCTAATATGCAGTGTATCATAGAATATACCTTATAATATAACGTAATATGCAGTGTATCATTGAAAATACCTTATATCATATCGTAATATTCAGTGTATCATTGAAAATACCTTATAATATAACGTAATATGCAGTGTATCATTGAAAATACCTTCTAATATATCGTTGTTTATCATTGAAAATACCTTATAATATAACGTAATATGCAGTGTATCATTGAAAATACCTTCTAATATATCGTAGTTTATCATTGAAAATACCTTATAATATAACGTAATATGCAGTGTATCATTGAAAATACCTTATAACATATAATAATATGCAGTGTATCATAGAAAATACCTTATAATATAACGTAATATGCAGTGTATCATTTAAAATACCTTATAATATAAAGTAACATGCAGTGTATCATTGAAAATACCTTATAATATAACGTAATATGTAGTGTATCATTGAAAATACCTTATAATATAGCGTAATATGCAGTGTATCATTGAAAATACCTTATAATATAGCGTAATATGCAGTGTATCATTGAAAATACCTTATAATATAACGTAATATGCAGTGTATCATTGAAAATACCTTATAATATAACGTAATATGCAGTGTATCATAGAAAATACCATGTAATATAACGTAATATACAGTGTATCATTGAAAATACCTTATAATATAACGTAATATGCAGTGTATCATTGAAAATACCTTCTAATATATCGTAGTTTATCATTGAAAATACTTTATAATATAACGTAATATGCAGTGTGTCCTTAAAATACCATATAATATAACGTAATATGCAATGTATCATTGAAAATACCTTCTAATATAACGTAATATGCAGTATATCAATGAAAATACCTTATAATATAGCGTAATATCCAGTGTATCATTGAAAATACCTTATAATATAACGTAATATGCAGTGTATCATTGAAAATACCTTATAATATAACGTAATATGCAGTGTATCATAGAAAATACCATGTAATATAACGTAATATACAGTGTATCATTGAAAATACCTTATAATATAACGTAATATGCAGTGTATCATTGAAAATACCTTCTAATATATCGTTGTTTATCATTGAAAATACCTTATAATATAACGTAATATGCAGTGTATCATTGAAAGTACCTTATAATATAGCGTAATATGCAGTGTATCATTGAAAATACCTTATAATATAACGTAATATGCAGTGTATCATTGAAAATACCTTATAATATAACGTAATATGCAGTGTATCATTGAAAATACCTTATAATATAACGTAATATGCAGTGTATCATTGAAAATACCTTATAACATATCCTAATATGCAGTGTATCAATGAAAATACCATGTAATATAACGTAATATGCAGTGTATCATTGAAAATACCTTATTACATATCGTAATATGCAGTGTATCATTGAAAATACCTTATAATATAACGTAATATGCAGTGTATCATTGAAAATACCTTATAACATATCCTAATATGCAGTGTATCATAGAATATACCTTATAATATAACGTAATATGCAGTGTATCATTGAAAATACCTTATATCATATCGTAATATTCAGTGTATCATTGAAAATACCTTATAATATAACGTAATATGCAGTGTATCATTGAAAATACCTTCTAATATATCGTTGTTTATCATTGAAAATACCTTATAATATAACGTAATATGCAGTGTATCATTGAAAATACCTTCTAATATATCGTAGTTTATCATTGAAAATACCTTATAATATAACGTAATATGCAGTGTATCATTGAAAATACCTTATAACATATAATAATATGCAGTGTATCATAGAAAATACCTTATAATATAACGTAATATGCAGTGTATCATTTAAAATACCTTATAATATAAAGTAACATGCAGTGTATCATTGAAAATACCTTATAATATAACGTAATATGTAGTGTATCATTGAAAATACCTTATAATATAGCGTAATATGCAGTGTATCATTGAAAATACCTTATAATATAGCGTAATATGCAGTGTATCATTGAAAATACCTTATAATATAACGTAATATGCAGTGTATCATTGAAAATACCTTATAATATAACGTAATATGCAGTGTATCATAGAAAATACCATGTAATATAACGTAATATACAGTGTATCATTGAAAATACCTTATAATATAACGTAATATGCATTGTATCATTGAAAATACCTTCTAATATATCGTAGTTTATCATTGAAAATACCTTATAATATAACGTAATATGCAGTGTGTCCTTGAAAATACCATATAATATAACGTAATATGCAATGTATCATTGAAAATACCTTCTAATATAACGTAATATGCAGTATATCAATGAAAATACCTTATAATATAGCGTAATATCCAGTGTATCATTGAAAATACCTTATAATATAACGTAATATGCAGTGTATCATTGAAAATACCTTATAATATAACGTAATATGCAGTGTATCATTGAAAATACCTTATAATATAACGTAATATGCAGTGTATCGTTGAAAATACCTTATAATATAACGTAATATGCAGTGTATCATAGAAAATACCATGTAATATAACGTAATATACAGTGTATCATTGAAAATACCTTATAATATAACGTAATATGCAGTGTATCATTGAAAATACCTTCTAATATATCGTTGTTTATCATTGAAAATACCTTATAATATAACGTAATATGCAGTGTATCATTGAAAATACCTTATAATATAACGTAATATGCAGTGTATCATTGAAAATACCTTATAATATAACGTAATATGCAGTGTATCATTGAAAATACCTTATAATATAACGTAATATGCAGTGTATCATTGAAAATACCTTATAACATATCCTAATATGCAGTGTATCAATGAAAATACCATGTAATATAACGTAATATGCAGTGTATCATTGAAAATACCTTATTACATATCGTAATATGCAGTGTATCATTGAAAATACCATATAATATAACGTAATATGCAGTGTATCATTGAAAATACCTTATAACATATCCTAATATGCAGTGTATCATAGAAAATACCTTATAATATAACGTAATATGCAGTGTATCATTGAAAATACCTTATATCATATCGTAATATGCAGTGTATCATTGAAAATACCTTATAATATAACGTAATATGCAGTGTATCATTGAAAATACCTTATAATATAACGTAATATGCAGTGTATCATTGAAAATACCTTCTAATATATCGTTGTTTATCATTGAAAATACCTTATAATATAACGTAATATGCAGTGTATCATTGAAAATACCTTCTAATATATCGTAGTTTATCATTGAAAATACCTTATAATATAACGTAATATGCAGTGTATCATTGAAAATACCTTATAACATATAATAATATGCAGTGTATCATAGAAAATACCTTATAATATAACGTAATATGCAGTGTATCATTTAAAATACCTTATAATATAAAGTAACATGCAGTGTATCATTGAAAATACCTTATAATATAACGTAATATGTAGTGTATCATTGAAAATACCTTATAATATAGCGTAATATGCAGTGTATCATTGAAAATACCTTATAATATAGCGTAATATGCAGTGTATCATTGAAAATACCTTATAATATAACGTAATATGCAGTGTATCATTGAAAATACCTTATAATATAACGTAATATGCAGTGTATCATAGAAAATACCATGTAATATAACGTAATATACAGTGTATCATTGAAAATACCTTATAATATAACGTAATATGCAGTGTATCATTGAAAATACCTTCTAATATATCGTAGTTTATCATTGAAAATACCTTATAATATAACGTAATATGCAGTGTGTCCTTGAAAATACCATATAATATAACGTAATATGCAATGTATCATTGAAAATACCTTCTAATATAACGTAATATGCAGTATATCAATGAAAATACCTTATAATATAGCGTAATATCCAGTGTATCATTGAAAATACCTTATAATATAACGTAATATGCAGTGTATCATTGAAAATACCTTGTAATATAACGTAATATGCAGTGTATCATTGAAAATACCTTATAATATAACGTAATATGCAGTGTATCATTGAAAATACCTTATAATATAACGTAATATGCAGTGTATCATAGAAAATACCATGTAATATAACGTAATATACAGTGTATCATTGAAAATACCTTATAATATAACGTAATATGCAGTGTATCATTGAAAATACCTTCTAATATATCGTAGTTTATCATTGAAAATACCTTATAATATAACGTAATATGCAGTGTATCATTGAAAATACCTTATAATATAACGTAATATGCAGTGTATCATTGAAAATACCTTATAATATAACGTAATATGCAGTGTATCATAGAAAATACCATGTAATATAACGTAATATACAGTGTATCATTGAAAATACCTTATAATATAACGTAATATGCAGTGTATCATTGAAAATACCTTCTAATATATCGTTGTTTATCATTTAAAATACCTTATAATATAACGTAATATGCAGTGTATCATTGAAAATACCTTCTAATATATCGTAGTTTATCATTGAAAATACCTTATAATATAACGTAATATGCAGTGTATCATTGAAAATACCTTATAACATATCCTAATATGCAGTGTATCATAGAAAATACCTTATAATATAACGTAATATGCAGTGTATCATTTAAAATACCTTATAATATAAAGTAACATGCAGTGTATCATTGAAAATACCTTATAATATAACGTAATATGTAGTGTATCATTGAAAATACCTTATAATATAACGTAATATGCAGTGTATCATTGAAAATACCTTATAATATAACGTAATATGCAGTGTATCATTGAAAATACCTTATAATATAACGTAATATGCAGTGTATCATTGAAAATACCATATAATATAACGTAATATGCAGTGTATCATTGAAAATACCTTATAACATATCCTAATATGCAGTGTATCATAGAAAATACCTTATAATATAACGTAATATGCAGTGTATCATTGAAAATACCTTATAATATAAAGTAACATGCAGTGTATCATTGAAAATACCTTATAATATAACGTAATATGTAGTGTATCATTGAAAATACCTTATAATATAGCGTAATATGCAGTGTATCATTGAAAATACCTTATAATATAGCGTAATATGCAGTGTATCATTGAAAATACCTTATAATATAACGTAATATGCAGTGTATCATTGAAAATACCTTATAATATAACGTAATATGCAGTGTATCATAGAAAATACCATGTAATATAACGTAATATACAGTGTATCATTGAAAATACCTTATAATATAACGTAATATGCAGTGTATCATTGAAAATACCTTCTAATATATCGTAGTTTATCATTGAAAATACCTTATAATAAAACGTAATATGCAGTGTGTCATTGAAAATACCATATAATATAACGTAATATGCAATGTATCATTGAAAATACCTTCTAATATAACGTAATATGCAGTATATCAATGAAAATACCTTATAATATAGCGTAATATCCAGTGTATCATTGAAAATACCTTATAATATAACGTAATATGCAGTGTATCATTGAAAATACCTTGTAATATAACGTAATATGCAGTGTATCATTGAAAATACCTTATAATATAACGTAATATGCAGTGTATCATTGAAAATACCTTATAATATAACGTAATATGCAGTGTATCATAGAAAATACCATGTAATATAACGTAATATACAGTGTATCATTGAAAATACCTTATAATATAACGTAATATGCAGTGTATCATTGAAAATACCTTCTAATATATCGTAGTTTATCATTGAAAATACCTTATAATATAACGTAATATGCAGTGTATCATTGAAAATACCTTATAATATAACGTAATATGCAGTGTATCATTGAAAATACCTTATAATATAACGTAATATGCAGTGTATCATAGAAAATACCATGTAATATAACGTAATATACAGTGTATCATTGAAAATACCTTATAATATAACGTAATATGCAGTGTATCATTGAAAATACCTTATAATATAACGTAATATGCAGTGTATCATAGAAAATACCATGTAATATAACGTAATATACAGTGTATCATTGAAAATACCTTATAATATAACGTAATATGCAGTGTATCATTGAAAATACCTTCTAATATATCGTTGTTTATCATTGAAAATACCTTATAATATAACGTAATATGCAGTGTATCATTGAAAATACCTTCTAATATATCGTAGTTTATCATTGAAAATACCTTATAATATAACGTAATATGCAGTGTATCATTGAAAATACCTTATAACATATCCTAATATGCAGTGTATCATAGAAAATACCTTATAATATAACGTAATATGCAGTGTATCATTTAAAATACCTTATAATATAAAGTAACATGCAGTGTATCATTGAAAATACCTTATAATATAACGTAATATGTAGTGTATCATTGAAAATACCTTATAATATAGCGTAATATGCAGTGTATCATTGAAAATACCTTATAATATAGCGTAATATGCAGTGTATCATTGAAAATACCTTATAATATAACGTAATATGCAGTGTATCATTGAAAATACCTTATAATATAACGTAATATGCAGTGTATCATTGAAAATACCTTATAATATATCGTAATATGCAGTGTATCATTGAAAATACCATATAATATAACGTAATATGCAGTGTATCATTGAAAATACCTTATAACATATCCTAATATGCAGTGTATCATTGAAAATACCTTATAATATAGCGTAATATCCAGTGTATCATTGAAAATACCTTATAATATAACGTAATATGCAGTGTATCATTGAAAATACCTTGTAATATAACGTAATATGCAGTGTATCATTGAAAATACCTTATAATATAACGTAATATGCAGTGTATCATTGAAAATACCTTATAATATAACGTAATATGCAGTGTATCATAGAAAATACCATGTAATATAACGTAATATACAGTGTATCATTGAAAATACCTTATAATATAACGTAATATGCAGTGTATCATTGAAAATACCTTCTAATATATCGTAGTTTATCATTGAAAATACCTTATAATATAACGTAATATGCAGTGTATCATTGAAAATACCTTATAATATAACGTAATATGCAGTGTATCATTGAAAATACCTTATAATATATCGTAATATGCAGTGTATCATTGAAAATACCATATAATATAACGTAATATGCAGTGTATCATTGAAAATACCTTATAACATATCCTAATATGCAGTGTATCATTGAAAATACCTTATAATATAGCGTAATATCCAGTGTATCATTGAAAATACCTTATAATATAACGTAATATGCAGTGTATCATTGAAAATACCTTCTAATATATCGTAGTTTATCATTGAAAATACCTTATAATATAACGTAATATGCAGTGTATCATTGAAAATACCTTATAATATAACGTAATATGCAGTGTATCATTGAAAATACCTTCTAATATATCGTAGTTTATCATTGAAAATACCTTATAATATAACGTAATATGCAGTGTATCATTGAAAATACCTTATAATATAACGTAATATGCAGTGTATCATTGAAAATACCTTATAATATATCGTAATATGCAGTGTATCATTGAAAATACCATATAATATAACGTAATATGCAGTGTATCATTGAAAATACCTTATAACATATCCTAATATGCAGTGTATCATTGAAAATACCTTATAATATAGCGTAATATCCAGTGTATCATTGAAAATACCTTATAATAAAACGTAATATGCAGTGTGTCATTGAAAATACCATATAATATAACGTAATATGCAATGTATCATTGAAAATACCTTCTAATATAACGTAATATGCAGTATATCAATGAAAATACCTTATAATATAGCGTAATATGCAGTGTATCATAGAAAATACCTTATAATATAACGTAATATGCAGTGTATCATTTAAAATACCTTATAATATAAAGTAACATGCAGTGTATCATTGAAAATACCTTATAATATAACGTAATATGTAGTGTATCATTGAAAATACCTTATAATATAGCGTAATATGCAGTGTATCATTGAAAATACCTTATAATATAGCGTAATATGCAGTGTATCATTGAAAATACCTTATAATATAACGTAATATGCAGTGTATCATTGAAAATACCTTATAATATAACGTAATATGCAGTGTATCATTGAAAATACCTTATAATATATCGTAATATGCAGTGTATCATTGAAAATACCATATAATATAACGTAATATGCAGTGTATCATTGAAAATACCTTATAACATATCCTAATATGCAGTGTATCATTGAAAATACCTTATAATATAGCGTAATATCCAGTGTATCATTGAAAATACCTTATAATATAACGTAATATGCAGTGTATCATTGAAAATACCTTATAATATAACGTAATATGCAGTGTATCATTGAAAATACCTTATAATATAACGTAATATGCAGTGTATCATTGAAAATACCTTATAATATAACGTAATATGCAGTGTATCATAGAAAATACCATGTAATATAACGTAATATGCAGTGTATCATTGAAAATACCTTATAATATAACGTAATATGCAGTGTATCATTGAAAATACCTTCTAATATATCGTAGTTTATCATTGATAATACCTTATAATATAACGTAATATGCAGTGTATCATTGAAAATACCTTATAATATAACGTAATATGCAGTGTATCATTGAAAATACCTTATAATATATCGTAATATGCAGTGTATCATTGAAAATACCATATAATATAACGTAATATGCAGTGTATCATTGAAAATACCTTATAACATATCCTAATATGCAGTGTATCATTGAAAATACCTTATAATATAGCGTAATATCCAGTGTATCATTGAAAATACCTTATAATATAACGTAATATGCAGTGTATCATTGAAAATACCTTGTAATATAACGTAATATGCAGTGTATCATTAAAAATACCTTATAATATAACGTAATATGCAGTGTATCATTGAAAATACCTTCTAATATATCGTTGTTTATCATTGAAAATACCTTATAATATAACGTAATATGCAGTGTATCATTGAAAATACCTTCTAATATATCGTAGTTTATCATTGAAAATACCTTATAATATAACGTAATATGCAGTGTATCATTGAAAATACCTTATAACATATCCTAATATGCAGTGTATCATAGAAAATACCTTATAATATAACGTAATATGCAGTGTATCATTTAAAATACCTTATAATATAAAGTAACATGCAGTGTATCATTGAAAATACCTTATAATATAACGTAATATGTAGTGTATCATTGAAAATACCTTATAATATAGCGTAATATGCAGTGTATCATTGAAAATACCTTATAATATAGCGTAATATGCAGTGTATCATTGAAAATACCTTATAATATAACGTAATATGCAGTGTATCATTGAAAATACCTTATAATATAACGTAATATGCAGTGTATCATTGAAAATACCTTATAATATAACGTAATATGCAGTGTATCATTGAAAATACCTTATAACATATCCTAATATGCAGTGTATCAATGAAAATACCATGTAATATAACGTAATATGCAGTGTATCATTGAAAATACCTTATAATATAACGTAATATGCAGTGTATCATAGAAAATACCATGTAATATAACGTAATATACAGTGTATCATTGAAAATACCTTATAATATAACGTAATATGCAGTGTATCATTGAAAATACCTTCTAATATATCGTAGTTTATCATTGAAAATACCTTATAATATAACGTAATATGCAGTGTGTCATTGAAAATACCATATAATATAACGTAATATGCAATGTATCATTGAAAATACCTTCTAATATAACGTAATATGCAGTATATCAATGAAAATACCTTATAATATAGCGTAATATCCAGTGTATCATTGAAAATACCTTATAATATAACGTAATATGCAGTGTATCATTGAAAATACCTTGTAATATAACGTAATATGCAGTGTATCATTGAAAATACCTTATAATATAACGTAATATGCAGTGTATCATTGAAAATACCTTATAATATATCGTAGTTTATCATTGAAAATACCTTATAATATAACGTAATATGCAGTGTATCATTGAAAATACCTTATAATATAACGTAATATGCAGTGTATCATTGAAAATACCTTATAATATAACGTAATATGCAGTGTATCATTGAAAATACCTTATAATATAACGTAATATGCAGTGTATCATTGAAAATACCTTATAATATAACGTAATATGCAGTGTATCATAGAAAATACCATGTAATATAACGTAATATACAGTGTATCATTGAAAATACCTTATAATATAACGTAATATGCAGTGTATCATTTAAAATACCTTATAATATAAAGTAACATGCAGTGTATCATTGAAAATACCTTATAATGTAACGTAATATGTAGTGTATCATTGAAAATACCTTATAATATAGCGTAATATGCAGTGTATCATTGAAAATACCTTATAATATAGCGTAATATGCAGTGTATCATTGAAAATACCTTATAATATAACGTAATATGCAGTGTATCATTGAAAATACCTTATAATATAACGTAATATGCAGTGTATCATTGAAAATACCTTATAATATATCGTAATATGCAGTGTATCATTGAAAATACCATATAATATAACGTAATATGCAGTGTATCATTGAAAATACCTTATAACATATCCTAATATGCAGTGTATCTTAGAAAATACCTTATAATATAACGTAATATGTAGTGTATCATTGAAAATACCTTATAATATAGCGTAATATGCAGTGTATCATTGAAAATACCTTATAATATAGCGTAATATGCAGTGTATCATTGAAAATACCTTATAATATAACGTAATATGCAGTGTATCATTGAAAATACCTTATAATATAACGTAATATGCAGTGTATCATTGAAAATACCTTATAATATAACGTAATATGCAGTGTATCATTGAAAATACCTTATAATATAACGTAATATGCAGTGTATCATTGAAAATACCTTATAATACAACGTAATATGCAGTGTATCATTGAAAATACCTTCTAATATATCGTTGTTTATCATTGAAAATACCTTATAATATAACGTAATATGCAGTGTATCATTGAAAATACCTTCTAATATATCGTAGTTTATCATTGAAAATACCTTATAATATAACGTAATATGCAGTGTATCATTGAAAATACCTTATAACATATCCTAATATGCAGTGTATCATAGAAAATACCTTATAATATAACGTAATATGCAGTGTATCATTGAAAATACCTTATAATATAACGTAATATGCAGTGTATCATTTAAAATACCTTATAATATAAAGTAACATGCAGTGTATCATTGAAAATACCTTATAATATAACGTAATATGTAGTGTATCATTGAAAATACCTTATAATATAGCGTAATATGCAGTGTATCATTGAAAATACCTTATAATATAGCGTAATATGCAGTGTATCATTGAAAATACCTTATAATATAACGTAATATGCAGTGTATCATTGAAAATACCTTATAATATAACGTAATATGCAGTGTATCATTGAAAATACCTTATAATATATCGTAATATGCAGTGTATCATTGAAAATACCATATAATATAACGTAATATTCAGTGTATCATTGAAAATACCTTATAACATATCCTAATATGCAGTGTATCATAGAAAATACCTTATAATATAACGTAATATGTAGTGTATCATTGAAAATACCTTATAATATAGCGTAATATGCAGTGTATCATTGAAAATACCTTATAATATAGCGTAATATGCAGTGTATCATTGAAAATACCTTATAACATATCCTAATATGCAGTGTATCATAGAAAATACCTTATAATATAACGTAATATGCAGTGTATCATTGAAAATACCTTATAATATAGCGTAATATGCAGTGTATCATTGAAAATACCTTATAACATATCCTAATATGCAGTGTATCAATGAAAATACCATGTAATATAACGTAATATGCAGTGTATCATTGAAAATACCTTATAATATAACGTAATATGCAGTGTATCATAGAAAATACCATGTAATATAACGTAATATACAGTGTATCATTGAAAATACCTTATAATATAACGTAATATGCAGTGTATCATTGAAAATACCTTCTAATATATCGTAGTTTATCATTGAAAATACCTTATAATATAACGTAATATGCAGTGTGTCATTGAAAATACCATATAATATAACGTAATATGCAATGTATCATTGAAAATACCTTCTAATATAACGTAATATGCAGTATATCAATGAAAATACCTTATAATATAGCGTAATATCCAGTGTATCATTGAAAATACCTTATAATATAACGTAATATGCAGTGTATCATTGAAAATACCTTGTAATATAACGTAATATGCAGTGTATCATTGAAAATACCTTATAATATAACGTAATATGCAGTGTATCATTGAAAATACCTTATAATATATCGTAGTTTATCATTGAAAATACCTTATAATATAACGTAATATGCAGTGTATCATTGAAAATACCTTATAATATAACGTAATATGCAGTGTATCATTGAAAATACCTTATAATATAACGTAATATGCAGTGTATCATTGAAAATACCTTATAATATAACGTAATATGCAGTGTATCATTGAAAATACCATATAATATAACGTAATATTCAGTGTATCATTGAAAATACCTTATAACATATCCTAATATGCAGTGTATCATAGAAAATACCTTATAATATAACGTAATATGTAGTGTATCATTGAAAATACCTTCTAATATATCGTAGTTTATCATTGAAAATACCTTATAATATAACGTAATATGCAGTGTGTCATTGAAAATACCATATAATATAACGTAATATGCAATGTATCATTGAAAATACCTTCTAATATAACGTAATATGCAGTGTATCATTGAAAATACCTTATAATATAACGTAATATGCAGTGTGTCATTGAAAATACCATGTAATATAACGTAATATACAGTGTATCATTGAAAATACCTTATAATATAACGTAATATGCAGTGTATCATTGAAAATACCTTCTAATATATCGTAGTTTATCATTGAAAATACCTTATAATATAACGTAATATGCAGTGTGTCATTGAAAATACCATATAATATAACGTAATATGCAATGTATCATTGAAAATACCTTCTAATATAACGTAATATGCAGTATATCATTGAAAATACCTTATAATATAACGTAATATGCAGTGTATCATAGAAAATACCATGTAATATAACGTAATATACAGTGTATCATTGAAAATACCTTATAATATAACGTAATATGCAGTGTGTCATTGAAAATACCATATAATATAACGTAATATGCAATGTATCATTGAAAATACCTTCTAATATAACGTAATATGCAGTATATCAATGAAAATACCTTATAATATAGCGTAATATCCAGTGTATCATTGAAAATACCTTATAATATAACGTAATATGCAGTGTATAATTGAAAATACCTTGTAATATAACGTAATATGCAGTGTATCATTGAAAATACCTTATAATATAACGTAATATGCAGTGTATCATTGAAAATACCTTATAATATATCGTAGTTTATCATTGAAAATACCTTATAATATAACGTAATATGCAGTGTATCATTGAAAATACCTTATAATATAACGTAATATGCAGTGTATCATTGAAAATACCTTATAATATAACGTAATATGCAGTGTATCATTGAAAATACCTTATAATATAACGTAATATGCAGTGTATCATTGAAAATACCATATAATATAACGTAATATTCAGTGTATCATTGAAAATACCTTATAACATATCCTAATATGCAGTGTATCATAGAAAATACCTTATAATATAACGTAATATGTAGTGTATCATTGAAAATACCTTATAATATAACGTAATATGCAGTGTATCATTGAAAATACCTTATAATATATCGTAGTTTATCATTGAAAATACCTTATAATATAGCGTAATATGCAGTGTATCATTGAAAATACCTTATAACATATCCTAATATGCAGTGTATCATTGAAAATACCTTATAATATAACGTAATATGCAGTGTATCATTGAAAATACCTTATAATATAGCGTAATATGCAGTGTATCATTGAAAATACCTTATAACATATCCTAATATGCAGTGTATCAATGAAAATACCATGTAATATAACGTAATATGCAGTGTATCATTGAAAATACCTTATAATATAACGTAATATGCAGTGTATCATAGAAAATACCATGTAATATAACGTAATATACAGTGTATCATTGAAAATACCTTATAATATAACGTAATATGCAGTGTATCATTGAAAATACCTTCTAATATATCGTAGTTTATCATTGAAAATACCTTATAATATAACGTAATATGCAGTGTGTCATTGAAAATACCATATAATATAACGTAATATGCAATGTATCATTGAAAATACCTTCTAATATAACGTAATATGCAGTATATCAATGAAAATACCTTATAATATAGCGTAATATCCAGTGTATCATTGAAAATACCTTATAATATAACGTAATATGCAGTGTATCATTGAAAATACCTTGTAATATAACGTAATATGCAGTGTATCATTGAAAATACCTTATAATATAACGTAATATGCAGTGTATCATTGAAAATACCTTATAATATATCGTAGTTTATCATTGAAAATACCTTATAATATAACGTAATATGCAGTGTATCATTGAAAATACCTTATAATATAACGTAATATGCAGTGTATCATTGAAAATACCTTATAATATAACGTAATATGCAGTGTATCATTGAAAATACCTTATAATATAACGTAATATGCAGTGTATCATAGAAAATACCATGTAATATAACGTAATATACAGTGTATCATTGAAAATACCTTATAATATAACGTAATATGCAGTGTGTCATTGAAAATACCATATAATATAACGTAATATGCAATGTATCATTGAAAATACCTTCTAATATAACGTAATATGCAGTATATCAATGAAAATACCTTATAATATAGCGTAATATCCAGTGTATCATTGAAAATACCTTATAATATAACGTAATATGCAGTGTATCATTGAAAATACCTTGTAATATAACGTAATATGCAGTGTATCATTGAAAATACCTTATAATATAACGTAATATGCAGTGTATCATTGAAAATACCTTATAATATATCGTAGTTTATCATTGAAAATACCTTATAATATAACGTAATATGCAGTGTATCATTGAAAATACCTTATAATATAACGTAATATGCAGTGTATCATTGAAAATACCTTATAATATAACGTAATATGCAGTGTATCATTGAAAATACCTTATAATATAACGTAATATGCAGTGTATCATTGAAAATACCATATAATATAACGTAATATTCAGTGTATCATTGAAAATACCTTATAACATATCCTAATATGCAGTGTATCATAGAAAATACCTTATAATATAACGTAATATGTAGTGTATCATTGAAAATACCTTATAATATAACGTAATATGCAGTGTATCATTGAAAATACCTTATAATATATCGTAGTTTATCATTGAAAATACCTTATAATATAGCGTAATATGCAGTGTATCATTGAAAATACCTTATAACATATCCTAATATGCAGTGTATCATAGAAAATACCTTATAATATAACGTAATATGTAGTGTATCATTGAAAATACCTTATAATATAGCGTAATATGCAGTGTATCATTGAAAATACCTTATAACATATCCTAATATGCAGTGTATCAATGAAAATACCATGTAATATAACGTAATATGCAGTGTATCATTGAAAATACCTTATAATATAACGTAATATGCAGTGTATCATTGAAAATACCATATAATATAACGTAATATACAGTGTATCATTGAAAATACCTTATAATATAACGTAATATGCAGTGTATCATTGAAAATACCTTCTAATATATCGTAGTTTATCATTGAAAATACCTTATAATATAACGTAATATGCAGTGTGTCATTGAAAATACCATATAATATAACGTAATATGCAATGTATCATTGAAAATACCTTCTAATATAACGTAATATGCAGTATATCAATGAAAATACCTTATAATATAGCGTAATATCCAGTGTATCATTGAAAATACCTTATAATATAACGTAATATGCAGTGTATCATTGAAAATACCTTGTAATATAACGTAATATGCAGTGTATCATTGAAAATACCTTATAATATAAGGTAATATGCAGTGTATCATTGAAAATACCTTATAATATATCGTAGTTTATCATTGAAAATACCTTATAATATAACGTAATATGCAGTGTATCATTGAAAATACCTTATAATATAACGTAATATGCAGTGTATCATTGAAAATACCTTATAATATAACGTAATATGCAGTGTATCATTGAAAATACCTTATAATATAACGTAATATGCAGTGTATCATTGAAAATACCTTCTAATATATCGTTGTTTATCATTGAAAATACCTTATAATATAACGTAATATGCAGTGTATCATTGAAAATACCTTCTAATATATCGTTGTTTATCATTGAAAATACCTTATAATATAACGTAATATGCAGTGTATCATTGAAAATACCTTATATCATATCGTAATATGCAGTGTATCATTGAAAATACCTTATAATATAACGTAATATGCAGTGTATCATTGAAAATACCTTCTAATATATCGTTGTTTATCATTGAAAATACCTTATAATATAACGTAATATGCAGTGTATCATTGAAAATACCTTCTAATATATCGTAGTTTATCATTGAAAATACCTTATAATATAACGTAATATGCAGTGTATCATTGAAAATACCTTATAACATATCCTAATATGCAGTGTATCATAGAAAATACCTTATAATATAACGTAATATGCAGTGTATCATTTAAAATACCTTATAATATAAAGTAACATGCAGTGTATCATTGAAAATACCTTATAATATAACGTAATATGTAGTGTATCATTGAAAATACCTTATAATATAGCGTAATATGCAATGTATCATTGAAAATACCTTATAATATAACGTAATATGCAGTGTATCATAGAAAATACCATGTAATATAACGTAATATACAGTGTATCATTGAAAATACCTTATAATATAACGTAATATGCAGTGTATCATAGAAAATACCATGTAATATAACGTAATATACAGTGTATCATTGAAAATACCTTATAATATAACGTAATATGCAGTGTATCATTGAAAATACCTTCTAATATATCATAGTTTATCATTGAAAATACCTTATAATATAACGTAATATGCAGTGTATCATTGAAAATACCTTATAATATAACGTAATATGCAGTGTATCATAGAAAATACGATGTAATATAACGTAATATACAGTGTATCATTGAAAATACCTTATAATATAACGTAATATGCAGTGTATCATTGAAAATACCTTCTAATATATCGTAGTTTATCATTGAAAATACCTTATAATATAACGTAATATGCAGTGTATCATTGAAAATACCTTATAATATAACGTAATATGCAGTGTATCATTGAAAATACCTTATAATATAACGTAATATGCAGTATATCATAGAAAATACCATGTAATATAACGTAATATACAGTGTATCATTGAAAATACCTTATAATATAACGTAATATGCAGTGTATCATTGAAAATACCTTCTAATATATCGTTGTTTATCATTGAAAATACCTTATAATATAACGTAATATGCAGTGTATCATTGAAAATACCTTCTAATATATCGTAGTTTATCATTGAAAATACCTTATAATATAACGTAATATGCAGTGTATCATTGAAAATACCTTATAACATATCCTAATATGCAGTGTATCATAGAAAATACCTTATAATATAACGTAATATGCAGTGTATCATTTAAAATACCTTATAATATAAAGTAACATGCAGTGTATCATTGAAAATACCTTATAATATAACGTAATATGTAGTGTATCATTGAAAATACCTTATAATATAGCGTAATATGCAGTGTATCATTGAAAATACCTTATAATATAGCGTAATATGCAGTGTATCATTGAAAATACCTTATAATATAACGTAATATGCAGTGTATCATTGAAAATACCATATAATATAACGTAATATGCAGTGTATCATTGAAAATACCTTATAACATATCCTAATATGCAGTGTATCATAGAAAATACCTTATAATATAACGTAATATGCAGTGTATCATAGAAAATACCATGTAATATAACGTAATATACAGTGTATCATTGAAAATACCTTATAATATAACGTAATATGCAGTGTATCATTGAAAATACCTTCTAATATATCGTAGTTTATCATTGAAAATACCTTATAATATAACGTAATATGCAGTGTATCATTGAAAATACCTTATAATATAACGTAATATGCAGTGTATCATTGAAAATACCATATAATATAACGTAATATGCAGTGTATCATTGAAAATACCTTATAACATATCCTAATATGCAGTGTATCATAGAAAATACCTTATAATATAACGTAATATGCAGAGTATCATTGAAAATACCTTATAATATAACGTAATATGCAGTGTATCATTGAAAATACCTTCTAATATATCGTTGTTTATCATTGAAAATACCTTATAATATAACGTAATATGCAGTGTATCATTGAAAATACCTTCTAATATATCGTTGTTTATCATTGAAAATACCTTATAATATAACGTAATATGCAGTGTATCATTGAAAATACCTTCTAATATATCGTTGTTTATCATTGAAAATACCTTATAATATAACGTAATATGCAGTGTATCATTGAAAATACCTTCTAATATATCGTTGTTTATCATTGAAAATACCTTATAATATAACGTAATATGCAGTGTATCATTGAAAATACCTTATATCATATCGTAATATGCAGTGTATCATTGAAAATACCTTATAATATAACGTAATATGCAGTGTATCATTGAAAATACCTTCTAATATATCGTTGTTTATCATTGAAAATACCTTATAATATAACGTAATATGCAGTGTATCATTGAAAATACCTTCTAATATATCGTAGTTTATCATTGAAAATACCTTATAATATAACGTAATATGCAGTGTATCATTGAAAATACCTTATAACATATCCTAATATGCAGTGTATCATAGAAAATACCTTATAATATAACGTAATATGCAGTGTATCATTTAAAATACCTTATAATATAAAGTAACATGCAGTGTATCATTGAAAATACCTTATAATATAACGTAATATGTAGTGTATCATTGAAAATACCTTATAATATAGCGTAATATGCAGTGTATCATTGAAAATACCTTATAATATAGCGTAATATGCAGTGTATCATTGAAAATACCTTATAATATAACGTAATATGCAATGTATCATTGAAAATACCTTATAATATAACGTAATATGCAGTGTATCATAGAAAATACCATGTAATATAACGTAATATACAGTGTATCATTGAAAATACCTTATAATATAACGTAATATGCAGTGTATCATTGAAAATACCTTCTAATATATCGTAGTTTATCATTGAAAATACCTTATAATATAACGTAATATGCAGTGTATCATTGAAAATACCTTATAATATAACGTAATATGCAGTGTATCATAGAAAATACGATGTAATATAACGTAATATACAGTGTATCATTGAAAATACCTTATAATATAACGTAATATGCAGTGTATCATTGAAAATACCTTCTAATATATCGTAGTTTATCATTGAAAATACCTTATAATATAACGTAATATGCAGTGTATCATTGAAAATACCTTATAATATAACGTAATATGCAGTGTATCATTGAAAATACCTTATAATATAACGTAATATGCAGTATATCATAGAAAATACCATGTAATATAACGTAATATACAGTGTATCATTGAAAATACCTTATAATATAACGTAATATGCAGTGTATCATTGAAAATACCTTCTAATATATCGTTGTTTATCATTGAAAATACCTTATAATATAACGTAATATGCAGTGTATCATTGAAAATACCTTCCAATATATCGTAGTTTATCATTGAAAATACCTTATAATATAACGTAATATGCAGTGTATCATTGAAAATACCTTATAACATATCCTAATATGCAGTGTATCATAGAAAATACCTTATAATATAACGTAATATGCAGTGTATCATTTAAAATACCTTATAATATAAAGTAACATGCAGTGTATCATTGAAAATACCTTATAATATAACGTAATATGTAGTGTATCATTGAAAATACCTTCTAATATATCGTAGTTTATCATTGAAAATACCTTATAATATAGCGTAATATGCAGTGTATCATTGAAAATACCTTATAATATAGCGTAATATGCAGTGTATCATTGAAAATACCTTATAATATAACGTAATATGCAGTGTATCATTGAAAATACCATATAATATAACGTAATATGCAGTGTATCATTGAAAATACCTTATAACATATCCTAATATGCAGTGTATCATAGAAAATACCTTATAATATAACGTAATATGCAGTGTATCATAGAAAATACCATGTAATATAACGTAATATACAGTGTATCATTGAAAATACCTTATAATATAACGTAATATGCAGTGTATCATTGAAAATACCTTCTAATATATCGTAGTTTATCATTGAAAATACCTTATAATATAACGTAATATGCAGTGTATCATAGAAAATACGATGTAATATAACGTAATATACAGTGTATCATTGAAAATACCTTATAATATAACGTAATATGCAGTGTATCATTGAAAATACCTTCTAATATATCGTAGTTTATCATTGAAAATACCTTATAATATAACGTAATATGCAGTGTATCATTGAAAATACCTTATATCATATCGTAATATGCAGTGTATCATTGAAAATACCTTATAATATAACGTAATATGCAGTGTATCATAGAAAATACCATGTAATATAACGTAATATACCGTGTATCATTGAAAATACCTTATAATATAACGTAATATGCAGTGTATCATTGAAAATACCTTCTAATATATCGTAGTTTATCATTGAAAATACCTTATAATATAACGTAATATGCAGTGTGTCATTGAAAATACCTTATAATATAACGTAATATGTAGTGTATCATTGAAAATACCTTATAATATAGCGTAATATGCAGTGTATCATTGAAAATACCTTATAATATAGCGTAATATGCAGTGTATCATTGAAAATACCTTATAATATAACGTAATATGCAGTGTATCATTGAAAATACCTTATAATATAACGTAATATGCAGTGTATCATTGAAAATACCTTATAATATAACGTAATATGCAGTATATCAATGAAAATACCTTATAATATAGCGTAATATCCAGTGTATCATTGAAAATACCTTATAATATAACGTAATATGCAGTGTATCATTGAAAATACCTTCTAATATAACGTAATATGCAGTGTATCATTGAAAATACCTTATAATATAACGTAATATGCAGTGTATCATTGAAAATACCTTACAATATAACGTAATATGCAGTGTATCATAGAAAATACGATGTAATATAACGTAATATACAGTGTATCATTGAAAATACCTTATAATATAACGTAATATGCAGTGTAGCATTGAAAATACCTTATAATATAACGTAATATGCAGTGTATCATTGAAAATACCTTATAATATAACGTAATATGCAGTGTATCATTGAAAATACCTTATAATATAACGTAATATGCAGTGTATCATTGAAAATACCTTATAATATAACGTAATATGCAGTGTATCATTGAAAATACCTTATAATATAACGTAATATGCAGTGTATCATTGAAAATACCATGTAATATAACGTAATATACAGTGTATCATTGAAAATACCTTATAATATAACGTAATATGCAGTATATCAATGAAAATACCTTATAATATAGCGTAATATCCAGTGTATCATTGAAAATACCTTATAATATAACGTAATATGCAGTGTATCATTGAAAATACCTTGTAATATAACGTAATATGCAGTGTATCATTGAAAATACCTTATAATATAACGTAATATGCAGTGTATCATTGAAAATACCTTACAATATAACGTAATATGCAGTGTATCATAGAAAATACGATGTAATATAACGTAATATACAGTGTATCATTGAAAATACCTTATAATATAACGTAATATGCAGTGTATCATTGAAAATACCTTATAATATAACGTAATATGCAGTGTATCATTGAAAATACCTTATAATATAACGTAATATGCAGTGTATCATTGAAAATACCTTATAATATAACGTAATATGCAGTGTATCATTGAAAATACCTTACAATATAACGTAATATGCAGTGTATCATAGAAAATACGATGTAATATAACGTAATATACAGTGTATCATTGAAAATACCTTATAATATAACGTAATATGCAGTGTATCATTGAAAATACCTTGTAATATAACGTAATATGCAGTGTATCATTGAAAATACCTTATAATATAACGTAATATGCAGTGTATCATTGAAAATACCTTATAATATAACGTAATATGCAGTGTATCATAGAAAATACCATGTAATATAACGTAATATACAGTGTATCATTGAAAATACCTTATAATATAACGTAATATGCAGTGTATCATTGAAAATACCTTCTAATATATCGTTGTTTATCATTGAAAATACCTTATAATATAACGTAATATGCAGTGTATCATTGAAAATACCTTATAATATAACGTAATATGCAGTGTATCATTGAAAATACCTTATAACATATCCTAATATGCAGTGTATCATAGAAAATACCTTATAATATAACGTAATATGCAGTGTATCATTTAAAATACCTTATAATATAAAGTAACATGCAGTGTATCATTGAAAATACCTTATAATATAACGTAATATGTAGTGTATCATTGAAAATACCTTATAATATAGCGTAATATGCAGTGTATCATTGAAAATACCTTATAATATAGCGTAATATGCAGTGTATCATTGAAAATACCTTATAATATAACGTAATATGCAGTGTATCATTGAAAATACCTTATAATATAACGTAATATGCAGTGTATCATTGAAAATACCTTATAATATAACGTAATATGCAGTGTATCATTGAAAATACCTTATAATATAACGTAATATGCAGTGTATCATAGAAAATACCATGTAATATAACGTAATATACAGTGTATCATTGAAAATACCTTATAATATAACGTAATATGCAGTGTATCATTGAAAATACCTTATAATATAACGTAATATGCAGTGTATCATTGAAAATACCTTATAATATAACGTAATATGCAGTGTATCATTGAAAATACCTTATAATATAACGTAATATGCAGTGTATCATAGAAAATACCATGTAATATAACGTAATATACAGTGTATCATTGAAAATACCTTATAATATAACGTAATATGCAGTATATCAATGAAAATACCTTATAATATAGCGTAATATCCAGTGTATCATTGAAAATACCTTATAATATAACGTAATATGCAGTGTATCATTGAAAATACCTTGTAATATAACGTAATATGCAGTGTATCATTGAAAATACCTTATAATATAACGTAATATGCAGTGTATCATTGAAAATACCTTACAATATAACGTAATATGCAGTGTATCATAGAAAATACGATGTAATATAACGTAATATACAGTGTATCATTGAAAATACCTTATAATATAACGTAATATGCAGTGTATCATTGAAAATACCTTATAATATAACGTAATATGCAGTGTATCATTGAAAATACCTTATAATATAACGTAATATGCAGTGTATCATTGAAAATACCTTATAATATAACGTAATATGCAGTGTATCATTGAAAATACCTTACAATATAACGTAATATGCAGTGTATCATAGAAAATACGATGTAATATAACGTAATATACAGTGTATCATTGAAAATACCTTATAATATAACGTAATATGCAGTGTATCATTGAAAATACCTTGTAATATAACGTAATATGCAGTGTATCATTGAAAATACCTTATAATATAACGTAATATGCAGTGTATCATTGAAAATACCTTATAATATAACGTAATATGCAGTGTATCATAGAAAATACCATGTAATATAACGTAATATACAGTGTATCATTGAAAATACCTTATAATATAACGTAATATGCAGTGTATCATTGAAAATACCTTCTAATATATCGTTGTTTATCATTGAAAATACCTTATAATATAACGTAATATGCAGTGTATCATTGAAAATACCTTATAATATAACGTAATATGCAGTGTATCATTGAAAATACCTTATAACATATCCTAATATGCAGTGTATCATAGAAAATACCTTATAATATAACGTAATATGCAGTGTATCATTTAAAATACCTTATAATATAAAGTAACATGCAGTGTATCATTGAAAATACCTTATAATATAACGTAATATGTAGTGTATCATTGAAAATACCTTATAATATAGCGTAATATGCAGTGTATCATTGAAAATACCTTATAATATAACGTAATATGCAGTGTATCATTGAAAATACCTTATAATATAACGTAATATGCAGTGTATCATTGAAAATACCTTATAATATAACGTAATATGCAGTGTATCATTGAAAATACCTTATAATATAACGTAATATGCAGTATATCAATGAAAATACCTTATAATATAGCGTAATATCCAGTGTATCATTGAAAATACCTTATAATATAACGTAATATGCAGTGTATCATTGAAAATACCTTGTAATATAACGTAATATGCAGTGTATCATTGAAAATACCTTATAATATAACGTAATATGCAGTGTATCATTGAAAATACCTTACAATATAACGTAATATGCAGTGTATCATAGAAAATACGATGTAATATAACGTAATATACAGTGTATCATTGAAAATACCTTATAATATAACGTAATATGCAGTGTATCATTGAAAATACCTTGTAATATAACGTAATATGCAGTGTATCATTGAAAATACCTTATAATATAACGTAATATGCAGTGTATCATTGAAAATACCTTACAATATAACGTAATATGCAGTGTATCATAGAAAATACGATGTAATATAACGTAATATACAGTGTATCATTGAAAATACCTTATAATATAACGTAATATGCAGTGTATCATTGAAAATACCTTCTAATATATCGTAGTTTATCATTGAAAATACCTTATAATATAACGTAATATGCAGTGTATCATTGAAAATACCTTATAATATAACGTA
This sequence comes from Lasioglossum lativentre, assembly GCA_916610255.1. Classification (NCBI taxonomy): domain Eukaryota; kingdom Metazoa; phylum Arthropoda; class Insecta; order Hymenoptera; family Halictidae; genus Lasioglossum; species Lasioglossum lativentre. Next base: position 48,478 of record CAKAJI010000206.1, on the reverse strand, counting down.
ATATGCAGTGTACCATTGAAAATACCTTCTAATATATCGTAGTTTATCATTGAAAATACCTTATAATATAACGTAATATGCAGTGTATCATTGAAAATACCTTATAACATATCCTAATATGCAGTGTATCATAGAAAATACCTTATAATATAACGTAATATGCAGTGTATCATTGAAAATACCTTATAATATAAAGTAACATGCAGTGTATCATTGAAAATACCTTATAATATAACGTAATATACAGTGTATCATTGAAAATACCTTATAATATAACGTAATATGCAGTGTATCATTGAAAATACCTTCTAATATATCGTAGTTTATCATTGAAAATACCTTATAATATAACGTAATATGCAGTGTATCATTGAAAATACCTTCTAATATATCGTAGTTTATCATTGAAAATACCTTATAATATAACGTAATATGCAGTGTATCATTGAAAATACCTTATAACATATCCTAATATGCAGTGTATCATAGAAAATACCTTATAATATAACGTAATATGCAGTGTATCATTTAAAATACCTTATAATATAAAGTAACATGCAGTGTATCATTGAAAATACCTTATAATATAACGTAATATGTAGTGTATCATTGAAAATACCTTATAATATAGCGTAATATGCAGTGTATCATTGAAAATACCTTATAATATAACGTAATATGCAGTGTATCATAGAAAATACCATGTAATATAACGTAATATACAGTGTATCATTGAAAATACATTATAATATAACGTAATATGCAGTGTATCATTGAAAATACCTTCTAATATATCGTTGTTTATCATTGAAAATACCTTATAATATAACGTAATATGCAGTGTATCATTGAAAATACCTTCTAATATATCGTAGTTTATCATTGAAAATACCTTATAATATAACGTAATATGCAGTGTATCATTGAAAATACCTTATAACATATCCTAATATGCAGTGTATCATAGAAAATACCTTATAATATAACGTAATATGCAGTGTATCATTTAAAATACCTTATAATATAAAGTAACATGCAGTGTATCATTGAAAATACCTTATAATATAACGTAATATGTAGTGTATCATTGAAAATACCTTACAATATAACGTAATATGCAGTGTATCATAGAAAATACGATGTAATATAACGTAATATACAGTGTATCATTGAAAATACCTTATAATATAACGTAATATGCAGTGTATCATTGAAAATACCTTGTAATATAACGTAATATGCAGTGTATCATTGAAAATACCTTATAATATAACGTAATATGCAGTGTATCATTGAAAATACCTTACAATATAACGTAATATGAGGTGTATCATAGAAAATACGATGTAATATAACGTAATATACAGTGTATCATTGAAAATACCTTATAATATAACGTAATATGCAGTGTATCATTGAAAATACCTTATAACATATCCTAATATGCAGTGTATCATAGAAAATACCTTATAATATAACGTAATATGCAGTGTATCATTTAAAATACCTTATAATATAAAGTAACATGCAGTGTATCATTGAAAATACCTTATAATATAACGTAATATGTAGTGTATCATTGAAAATACCTTACAATATAACGTAATATGCAGTGTATCATAGAAAATACGATGTAATATAACGTAATATACAGTGTATCATTGAAAATACCTTATAATATAACGTAATATGCAGTGTATCATTGAAAATACCTTGTAATATAACGTAATATGCAGTGTATCATTGAAAATACCTTATAATATAACGTAATATGCAGTGTATCATTGAAAATACCTTACAATATAACGTAATATGCAGTGTATCATAGAAAATACGATGTAATATAACGTAATATACAGTGTATCATTGAAAATACCTTATAATATAACGTAATATGCAGTGTATCATTGAAAATACCTTCTAATATATCGTAGTTTATCATTGAAAATACCTTATAATATAACGTAATATGCAGTGTATCATTGAAAATACCTTATAATATAACGTAATATGCAGTGTACCATTGAAAATACCTTCTAATATATCGTAGTTTATCATTGAAAATACCTTATAATATAACGTAATATGCAGTGTATCATTGAAAATACCTTATAACATATCCTAATATGCAGTGTATCATAGAAAATACCTTATAATATAACGTAATATGCAGTGTATCATTGAAAATACCTTATAATATAAAGTAACATGCAGTGTATCATTGAAAATACCTTATAACATATCCTAATATGCAGTGTATCATAGAAAATACCTTATAATATAACGTAATATGCAGTGTATCATTGAAAATACCTTATAATATAAAGTAACATGCAGTGTATCATTGAAAATACCTTATAATATAACGTAATATACAGTGTATCATTGAAAATACCTTATAATATAACGTAATATGCAGTGTATCATTGAAAATACCTTCTAATATATCGTTGTTTATCATTGAAATTACCTTATAATATAACGTAATATGCAGTGTATCATTGAAAATACCTTCTAATATATCGTAGTTTATCATTGAAAATACCTTATAATATAACGTAATATGCAGTGTATCATTGAAAATACCTTATAACATATCCTAATATGCAGTGTATCATAGAAAATACCTTATAATATAACGTAATATGCAGTGTATCATTTAAAATACCTTATAATATAAAGTAACATGCAGTGTATCATTGAAAATACCTTATAATATAACGTAATATGTAGTGTATCATTGAAAATACCTTATAATATAGCGTAATATGCAGTGTATCATTGAAAATACCTTATAATATAACGTAATATGCAGTGTATCATAGAAAATACCATGTAATATAACGTAATATACAGTGTATCATTGAAAATACCTTATAATATAACGTAATATGCAGTGTATCATTGAAAATACCTTCTAATATATCGTTGTTTATCATTGAAAATACCTTATAATATAACGTAATATGCAGTGTATCATTGAAAATACCTTCTAATATATCGTAGTTTATCATTGAAAATACCTTATAATATAACGTAATATGCAGTGTATCATTGAAAATACCTTATAACATATCCTAATATGCAGTGTATCATAGAAAATACCTTATAATATAACGTAATATGCAGTGTATCATTGAAAATACCTTATAATATAACGTAACATGCAGTGTATCATTGAAAATACCTTATAATATAACGTAATATGTAGTGTATCATTGAAAATACCTTATAATATAGCGTAATATGCAGTGTATCATTGAAAATACCTTATAATATAGCGTAATATGCAGTGTATCATTGAAAATACCTTATAATATAACGTAATATGCAGTGTATCATTGAAAATACCTTATAATATAACGTAACATGCAGTGTATCATTGAAAATACCTTATAATATAACGTAATATGCAGTGTATCATTGAAAATACCTTCTAATATATCGTTGTTTATCATTGAAAATACCTTATAATATAACGTAATATGCAGTGTATCATTGAAAATACCTTCTAATATATCGTAGTTTATCATTGAAAATACCTTATAATATAACGTAATATGCAGTGTATCATTGAAAATACCTTATAACATATCCTAATATGCAGTGTATCATAGAAAATACCTTATAATATAACGTAATATGCAGTGTATCATTGAAAATACCTTATAATATAGCGTAATATGCAGTGTATCATTGAAAATACCTTATAATATAGCGTAATATGCAGTGTATCATTGAAAATACCTTATAATATAGCGTAATATGCAGTGTATCATTGAAAATACCTTATAATATAACGTAATATGCAGTGTATCATAGAAAATACCATGTAATATAACGTAATATACAGTGTATCATTGAAAATACCTTATAATATAACGTAATATGCAGTGTATCATTGAAAATACCTTCTAATATATCGTTGTTTATCATTGAAAATACCTTATAATATAACGTAATATGCAGTGTATCATTGAAAATACCTTCTAATATATCGTAGTTTATCATTGAAAATACCTTATAATATAACGTAATATGCAGTGTATCATTGAAAATACCTTATAACATATCCTAATATGCAGTGTATCATAGAAAATACCTTATAATATAACGTAATATGCAGTGTATCATTGAAAATACCTTATAATATAAAGTAACATGCAGTGTATCATTGAAAATACCTTATAATATAACGTAATATACAGTATATCATTGAAAATACCTTATAATATAACGTAATATGCAGTGTATCATTGAAAATACCTTCTAATATATCGTTGTTTATCATTGAAAATACCTTATAATATAACGTAATATGCAGTGTATCATTGAAAATACCTTCTAATATATCGTAGTTTATCATTGAAAATACCTTATAATATAACGTAATATGCAGTGTATCATTGAAAATACCTTATAACATATCCTAATATGCAGTGTATCATAGAAAATACCTTATAATATAACGTAATATGCAGTGTATCATTTAAAATACCTTATAATATAAAGTAACATGCAGTGTATCATTGAAAATACCTTATAATATAACGTAATATGTAGTGTATCATTGAAAATACCTTATAATATAGCGTAATATGCAGTGTATCATTGAAAATACCTTATAATATAACGTAATATGCAGTGTATCATAGAAAATACCATGTAATATAACGTAATATACAGTGTATCATTGAAAATACCTTATAATATAACGTAATATGCAGTGTATCATTGAAAATACCTTCTAATATATCGTAGTTTATCATTGAAAATACCTTATAATATAACGTAATATGCAGTGTATCATTGAAAATACCTTATAACATATCCTAATATGCAGTGTATCATAGAAAATACCTTATAATATAACGTAATATGCAGTGTATCATTGAAAATACCTTATAATATAAAGTAACATGCAGTGTATCATTGAAAATACCTTATAATATAACGTAATATACAGTGTATCATTGAAAATACCTTATAATATAACGTAATATGCAGTGTATCATTGAAAATACCTTCTAATATATCGTTGTTTATCATTGAAAATACCTTATAATATAACGTAATATGCAGTGTATCATTGAAAATACCTTCTAATATATCGTAGTTTATCATTGAAAATACCTTATAATATAACGTAATATGCAGTGTATCATTGAAAATACCTTATAACATATCCTAATATGCAGTGTATCATAGAAAATACCTTATAATATAACGTAATATGCAGTGTATCATTTAAAATACCTTATAATATAAAGTAACATGCAGTGTATCATTGAAAATACCTTATAATATAACGTAATATGTAGTGTATCATTGAAAATACCTTATAATATAGCGTAATATGCAGTGTATCATTGAAAATACCTTATAATATAACGTAATATGCAGTGTATCATAGAAAATACCATGTAATATAACGTAATATACAGTGTATCATTGAAAATACCTTATAATATAACGTAATATGCAGTGTATCATTGAAAATACCTTCTAATATATCGTTGTTTATCATTGAAAATACCTTATAATATAACGTAATATGCAGTGTATCATTGAAAATACCTTCTAATATATCGTAGTTTATCATTGAAAATACCTTATAATATAACGTAATATGCAGTGTATCATTGAAAATACCTTATAACATATCCTAATATGCAGTGTATCATAGAAAATACCTTATAATATAACGTAATATGCAGTGTATCATTTAAAATACCTTATAATATAAAGTAACATGCAGTGTATCATTGAAAATACCTTATAATATAACGTAATATGTAGTGTATCATTGAAAATACCTTATAATATAGCGTAATATGCAGTGTATCATTGAAAATACCTTATAATATAGCGTAATATGCAGTGTATCATTGAAAATACCTTATAATATAACGTAATATGCAGTGTATCATTGAAAATACCTTATAATATAACGTAACATGCAGTGTATCATTGAAAATACCTTATAATATAACGTAATATGCAGTGTATCATTGAAAATACCTTCTAATATATCGTTGTTTATCATTGAAAATACCTTATAATATAACGTAATATGCAGTGTATCATTGAAAATACCTTCTAATATATCGTAGTTTATCATTGAAAATACCTTATAATATAACGTAATATGCAGTGTATCATTGAAAATACCTTATAACATATCCTAATATGCAGTGTATCATAGAAAATACCTTATAATATAACGTAATATGCAGTGTATCATTTAAAATACCTTATAATATAAAGTAACATGCAGTGTATCATTGAAAATACCTTATAATATAACGTAATATGTAGTGTATCATTGAAAATACCTTATAATATAGCGTAATATGCAGTGTATCATTGAAAATACCTTATAATATAACGTAATATGCAGTGTATCATAGAAAATACCATGTAATATAACGTAATATACAGTGTATCATTGAAAATACCTTATAATATAACGTAATATGCAGTGTATCATTGAAAATACCTTCTAATATATCGTTGTTTATCATTGAAAATACCTTATAATATAACGTAATATGCAGTGTATCATTGAAAATACCTTCTAATATATCGTAGTTTATCATTGAAAATACCTTATAATATAACGTAATATGCAGTGTATCATTGAAAATACCTTATAACATATCCTAATATGCAGTGTATCATAGAAAATACCTTATAATATAACGTAATATGCAGTGTATCATTTAAAATACCTTATAATATAAAGTAACATGCAGTGTATCATTGAAAATACCTTATAATATAGCGTAATATGCAGTGTATCATTGAAAATACCTTATAATATAACGTAATATGCAGTGTATCATTGAAAATACCTTATAATATAACGTAATATGCAGTGTATCATTGAAAATACCTTATAATATAACGTAATATGCAGTATATCAATGAAAATACCTTATAATATAGCGTAATATCCAGTGTATCATTGAAAATACCTTATAATATAACGTAATATGCAGTGTATCATTGAAAATACCTTGTAATATAACGTAATATGCAGTGTATCATTGAAAATACCTTATAATATAACGTAATATGCAGTGTATCATTGAAAATACCTTATAATATAACGTAATATGCAGTGTATTATTGAAAATACCTTACAATATAACGTAATATGCAGTGTATCATAGAAAATACGATGTAATATAACGTAATATACAGTGTATCATTGAAAATACCTTATAATATAACGTAATATGCAGTGTATCATTGAAAATACCTTCTAATATATCGTAGTTTATCATTGAAAATACCTTATAATATAACGTAATATGCAGTGTATCATTGAAAATACCTTATAATATAACGTAATATGCAGTGTACCATTGAAAATACCTTCTAATATATCGTAGTTTATCATTGAAAATACCTTATAATACAACGTAATATGCAGTGTATCATTGAAAATACCTTATAACATATCCTAATATGCAGTGTATCATAGAAAATACCTTATAATATAACGTAATATGCAGTGTATCATTGAAAATACCTTATAATATAAAGTAACATGCAGTGTATCATTGAAAATACCTTATAATATAACGTAATATGTAGTGTATCATTGAAAATACCTTATAATATAGCGTAATATGCAGTGTATCATTGAAAATACCTTATAATATAGCGTAATATGCAGTGTATCATTGAAAATACCTTATAATATAACGTAATATGCAGTGTATCATTGAAAATACCTTATAATATAACGTAATATGCAGTGTATCATAGAAAATACCATGTAATATAACGTAATATACAGTGTATCATTGAAAATACCTTATAATATAACGTAATATGCAGTGTATCATTGAAAATACCTTCTAATATATCGTAGTTTATCATTGAAAATACCTTATAATATAACGTAATATGCAGTGTGTCATTGAAAATACCATATAATATAACGTAATATGCAATGTATCATTGAAAATACCTTCTAATATATCGTAGTATATCATTGAAAATACCTTATAATATAACGTAATATGCAGTGTATCATTGAAAATACCTTATAACATATCCTAATATGCAGTGTATCATAGAAAATACCTTATAATATAACGTAATATGCAGTGTATCATTGAAAATACCTTATAATATAAAGTAACATGCAGTGTATCATTGAAAATACCTTATAATATAACGTAATATGTAGTGTATCATTGAAAATACCTTATAATATAGCGTAATATGCAGTGTATCATTGAAAATACCTTATAATATAGCGTAATATGCAGTGTATCATTGAAAATACCTTATAATATAACGTAATATGCAGTGTATCATTGAAAATACCTTATAATATAACGTAATATGCAGTGTATCATAGAAAATACCATGTAATATAACGTAATATACAGTGTATCATTGAAAATACCTTATAATATAACGTAATATGCAGTGTATCATTGAAAATACCTTCTAATATATCGTAGTTTATCATTGAAAATACCTTATAATATAACGTAATATGCAGTGTGTCATTGAAAATACCATATAATATAACGTAATATGCAATGTATCATTGAAAATACCTTCTAATATAACGTAATATGCAGTATATCAATGAAAATACCTTATAATATAGCGTAATATCCAGTGTATCATTGAAAATACCTTATAATATAACGTAATATGCAGTGTATCATTGAAAATACCTTGTAATATAACGTAATATGCAGTGTATCATTGAAAATACCTTATAATATAACGTAATATGCAGTGTATCATTGAAAATACCTTACAATATAACGTAATATGCAGTGTATCATAGAAAATACGATGTAATATAACGTAATATACAGTGTATCATTGAAAATACCTTATAATATAACGTAATATGCAGTGTATCATTGAAAATACCTTCTAATATATCGTAGTTTATCATTGAAAATACCTTATAATATAACGTAATATGCAGTGTATCATTGAAAATACCTTATAATATAACGTAATATGCAGTGTATCATTGAAAATACCTTATAATATAACGTAATATGCAGTATATCATAGAAAATACCATGTAATATAACGTAATATACAGTATATCATTGAAAATACCTTATAATATAACGTAATATGCAGTGTATCATTGAAAATACCTTCTAATATATCGTTGTTTATCATTGAAAATACCTTATAATATTACGTAATATGCAGTGTATCATTGAAAATACCTTCTAATATATCGTAGTTTATCATTGAAAATACCTTATAATATAACGTAATATGCAGTGTATCATTGAAAATACCTTATAACATATCTTAATATGCAGTGTATCATTGAAAATACCTTATAATATAGCGTAATATGCAGTGTATCATTGAAAATACCTTATAATATAACGTAATATGCAGTGTATCATTGAAAATACCTTATAATATAACGTAATATGCAGTGTATCATTGAAAATACCTTATAATATAACGTAATATGCAGTGTATCATTGAAAATACCTTATAACATATCCTAATATGCAGTGTATCAATGAAAATACCATGTAATATAAGGTAATATGCAGTGTATCATTGAAAATACCTTATTACATATCGTAATATGCAGTGTATCATTGAAAATACCATATAATATAACGTAATATGCAGTGTATCATTGAAAATACCTTATAACATATCCTAATATGCAGTGTATCATAGAAAATACCTTATAATATAACGTAATATGCAGTGTATCATTGAAAATACCTTATATCATATCGTAATATGCAGTGTATCATTGAAAATACCTTATAATATAACGTAATATGCAGTGTATCATAGAAAATACCATGTAAAATAACGTAATATACAGTGTATCATTGAAAATACCTTATAATATAACGTAATATGCAGTGTATCATTGAAAATACCTTGTAATATATCGTAGTTTATCATTGAAAATACCTTATAATATAACGTAATATGCAGTGTGTCATTGAAAATACCATATAATATAACGTAATATGCAATGTATCATTGAAAATACCTTCTAATATAACGTAATATGCAGTATATCATTGAAAATACCTTATAATATAGCGTAATATGCAGTGTATCATTGAAAATACCTTATAATATAGCGTAATATGCAGTGTATCATTGAAAATACCTTATAATATAACGTAATATGCAGTGTATCATTGAAAATACCTTCTAATATATCGTTGTTTATCATTGAAAATACCTTATAATATAACGTAATATGCAGTGTATCATTGAAAATACCTTATAATATAACGTAATATGCAGTGTATCATCGAAAATACCTTATAATATATCGTAATTTGTAGTGTATCATTGAAAATACTATAAAATAAGGTAATATGCAGTTTACCATTGAAAATACCTTATAATATAACGTAATATGCAGTGTATCATTGAAAATACCTTATAATATAACGTAATATGCAGTGTATCATTGAAAATACCTTACAATATAACGTAATATGCAGTGTATCATAGAAAATACGATGTAATATAACGTAATATACAGAGTATCATTGAAAATACCTTATAATATAACGTAATATGCAGTGTATCATTGAAAATACCTTCTAATATATCGTAGTTTATCATTGAAAATACCTTATAATATAACGTAATATGCAGTGTATCATTGAAAATACCTTATAATATAACGTAATATGCAGTGTATCATTGAAAATACCTTATAATATAACGTAATATGCAGTATATCATAGAAAATACCATGTAATATAACGTAATATACAGTTTATCATTGAAAATACCTTATAATATAACGTAATATGCAGTGTATCATTGAAAATACCTTCTAATATATCGTTGTTTATCATTGAAAATACCTTATAATATAACGTAATATGCAGTGTATCATTGAAAATACCTTCTAATATATCGTAGTTTATCATTGAAAATACCTTATAATATAACGTAATATGCAGTGTATCATTGAAAATACCTTATAACATATCCTAATATGCAGTGTATCATAGAAAATACCTTATAATATAACGTAATATGCAGTGTATCATTTAAAATACCTTATAATATAAAGTAACATGCAGTGTATCATTGAAAATACCTTATAATATAACGTAATATGCAGTGTATCATTGAAAATACCTTATAATATAACGTAATATGCAGTGTATCATTGAAAATACCATATAATATAACGTAATATGCAGTGTATCATTGAAAATACCTTATAACATATCCTAATATGCAGTGTATCATAGAAAATACCTTATAATATAACGTAATATGCAGTGTATCATTGAAAATACCTTATATCATATCGTAATATGCAGTGTATCATTGAAAATACCTTATAATATAACGTAATATGCAGTGTATCATAGAAAATACCATGTAATATAACGTAATATACAGTGTATCATTGAAAATACCTTATAATATAACGTAATATGCAGTGTATCATTGAAAATACCTTCTAATATATCGTAGTTTATCATTGAAAATACCTTATAATATAACGTAATATGCAGTGTGTCATTGAAAATACCATATAATATAACGTAATATGCAATGTATCATTGAAAATACCTTCTAATATAACGTAATATGCAGTATATCAATGAAAATACCTTATAATATAGCGTAATATCCAGTGTATCATTGAAAATACCTTATAATATAACGTAATATGCAGTGTATCATTGAAAATACCTTGTAATATAACGTAATATGCAGTGTATCATTGAAAATACCTTATAATATAACGTAATATGCAGTGTATCGTTGAAAATACCTTATAATATAACGTAATATGCAGTGTATCATAGAAAATACCATGTAATATAACGTAATATACAGTGTATCATTGAAAATACCTTATAATATAACGTAATATGCAGTGTATCATCGAAAATACCTTATAATATATCGTAATTTGTAGTGTATCATTGAAAATACTATAAAATAAGGTAATATGCAGTTTACCATTGAAAATACCTTATAATATAACGTAATATGCAGTGTATCATTGAAAATACCTTATAATATAACGTAATATGCAGTGTATCATTGAAAATACCTTACAATATAACGTAATATGCAGTGTATCATAGAAAATACGATGTAATATAACGTAATATACAGAGTATCATTGAAAATACCTTATAATATAACGTAATATGCAGTGTATCATTGAAAATACCTTCTAATATATCGTAGTTTATCATTGAAAATACCTTATAATATAAACGTAATATGCAGTGTATCATTGAAAATACCTTTATAATATAACGTAATATGCAGTGTATCATTGAAAGTACCTTATAATATAACGTAATATGCAGTATATCATAGAAAATACCATGTAATATAACGTAATATACAGTGTATCATTGAAAATACCTTATAATATAACGTAATATGCAGTGTATCATTGAAAATACCTTCTAATATATCGTTGTTTATCATTGAAAATACCTTATAATATAACGTAATATGCAGTGTATCATTGAAAATACCTTCTAATATATCGTAGTTTATCATTGAAAATACCTTATAATATAACGTAATATGCAGTGTATCATTGAAAATACCTTATAACATATCCTAATATGCAGTGTATCATAGAAATACCTTATAATATAACGTAATATGCAGTGTATCATTTAAAATACCTTATAATATAAAGTAACATGCAGTGTATCATTGAAAATACCTTATAATATAACGTAATATGCAGTGTATCATTGAAAATACCTTATAATATAACGTAATATGCAGTGTATCATTGAAAATACCATATAATATAACGTAATATGCAGTGTATCATTGAAAATACCTTATAACATATCCTAATATGCAGTGTATCATAGAAAATACCTTATAATATAACGTAATATGCAGTGTATCATTGAAAATACCTTATATCATATCGTAATATGCAGTGTATCATTGAAAATACCTTATAATATAACGTAATATGCAGTGTATCATAGAAAATACCATGTAATATAACGTAATATACAGTGTATCATTGAAAATACCTTATAATATAACGTAATATGCAGTGTATCATTGAAAATACCTTCTAATATATCGTAGTTTATCATTGAAAATACCTTATAATATAACGTAATATGCAGTGTGTCATTGAAAATACCATATAATATAACGTAATATGCAATGTATCATTGAAAATACCTTCTAATATAACGTAATATGCAGTATATCAATGAAAATACCTTATAATATAGCGTAATATCCAGTGTATCATTGAAAATACCTTATAATATAACGTAATATGCAGTGTATCATTGAAAATACCTTGTAATATAACGTAATATGCAGTGTATCATTGAAAATACCTTATAATATAACGTAATATGCAGTGTATCGTTGAAAATACCTTATAATATAACGTAATATGCAGTGTATCATAGAAAATACCATGTAATATAACGTAATATACAGTGTATCATTGAAAATACCTTATAATATAACGTAATATGCAGTGTATCATTGAAAATACCTTCTAATATATCGTTGTTTATCATTTGAAAATACCTTATAATATAACGTAATATGCAGTGTATCATTGAAAATACCTTATAATATAACGTAATATGCAGTGTATCATTGAAAATACCTTATAATATAACGTAATATGCAGTGTATCATTGAAAATACCTTATAATATAACGTAATATGCAGTGTATCATTGAAAATACCTTATAACATATCCTAATATGCAGTGTATCAATGAAAATACCATGTAATATAACGTAATATGCAGTGTATCATTGAAAATACCTTATTACATATCGTAATATGCAGTGTATCATTGAAAATACCATATAATATAACGTAATATGCAGTGTATCATTGAAAATACCTTATAACATATCCTAATATGCAGTGTATCATAGAAAATACCTTATAATATAACGTAATATGCAGTGTATCATTGAAAATACCTTATATCATATCGTAATATGCAGTGTATCATTGAAAATACCTTATAATATAACGTAATATGCAGTGTATCATTGAAAATACCTTCTAATATATCGTTGTTTATCATTGAAAATACCTTATAATATAACGTAATATGCAGTGTATCATTGAAAATACCTTCTAATATATCGTAGTTTATCATTGAAAATACCTTATAATATAACGTAATATGCAGTGTATCATTGAAAATACCTTATAACATATAATAATATGCAGTGTATCATAGAAAATACCTTATAATATAACGTAATATGCAGTGTATCATTTAAAATACCTTATAATATAAAGTAACATGCAGTGTATCATTGAAAATACCTTATAATATAACGTAATATGTAGTGTATCATTGAAAATACCTTATAATATAGCGTAATATGCAGTGTATCATTGAAAATACCTTATAATATAGCGTAATATGCAGTGTATCATTGAAAATACCTTATAATATAACGTAATATGCAGTGTATCATTGAAAATACCTTATAATATAACGTAATATGCAGTGTATCATAGAAAATACCATGTAATATAACGTAATATACAGTGTATCATTGAAAATACCTTATAATATAACGTAATATGCAGTGTATCATTGAAAATACCTTCTAATATATCGTAGTTTATCATTGAAAATACCTTATAATATAACGTAATATGCAGTGTGTCCTTGAAAATACCATATAATATAACGTAATATGCAATGTATCATTGAAAATACCTTCTAATATAACGTAATATGCAGTATATCAATGAAAATACCTTATAATATAGCGTAATATCCAGTGTATCATTGAAAATACCTTATAATATAACGTAATATGCAGTGTATCATTGAAAATACCTTGTAATATAACGTAATATGCAGTGTATCATTGAAAATACCTTATAATATAACGTAATATGCAGTGTATCATTGAAAATACCTTATAATATAACGTAATATGCAGTGTATCATAGAAAATACCATGTAATATAACGTAATATACAGTGTATCATTGAAAATACCTTATAATATAACGTAATATGCAGTGTATCATTGAAAATACCTTCTAATATATCGTAGTTTATCATTGAAAATACCTTATAATATAACGTAATATGCAGTGTATCATTGAAAATACCTTATAATATAACGTAATATGCAGTGTATCATTGAAAATACCTTATAATATAACGTAATATGCAGTGTATCATAGAAAATACCATGTAATATAACGTAATATACAGTGTATCATTGAAAATACCTTATAATATAACGTAATATGCAGTGTATCATTGAAAATACCTTCTAATATATCGTTGTTTATCATTTAAAATACCTTATAATATAACGTAATATGCAGTGTATCATTGAAAATACCTTCTAATATATCGTAGTTTATCATTGAAAATACCTTATAATATAACGTAATATGCAGTGTATCATTGAAAATACCTTATAACATATCCTAATATGCAGTGTATCATAGAAAATACCTTATAATATAACGTAATATGCAGTGTATCATTTAAAATACCTTATAATATAAAGTAACATGCAGTGTATCATTGAAAATACCTTATAATATAACGTAATATGTAGTGTATCATTGAAAATACCTTATAATATAGCGTAATATGCAGTGTATCATTGAAAATACCTTATAATATAGCGTAATATGCAGTGTATCATTGAAAATACCTTATAATATAACGTAATATGCAGTGTATCATTGAAAATACCTTATAATATAACGTAATATGCAGTGTATCATTGAAAATACCTTATAATATAACGTAATATGCAGTGTATCATTGAAAATACCATATAATATAACGTAATATGCAGTGTATCATTGAAAATACCTTATAAAATATCCTAATATGCAGTGTATCATAGAAAATACCTTATAATATAACGTAATATGCAGTGTATCATTGAAAATACCTTATAATATAAAGTAACATGCAGTGTATCATTGAAAATACCTTATAATATAACGTAATATGTAGTGTATCATTGAAAATACCTTATAATATAGCGTAATATGCAGTGTATCATTGAAAATACCTTATAATATAGCGTAATATGCAGTGTATCATTGAAAATACCTTATAATATAACGTAATATGCAGTGTATCATTGAAAATACCTTATAATATAACGTAATATGCAGTGTATCATAGAAAATACCATGTAATATAACGTAATATACAGTGTATCATTGAAAATACCTTATAATATAACGTAATATGCAGTGTATCATTGAAAATACCTTCTAATATATCGTAGTTTATCATTGAAAATACCTTATAATAAAACGTAATATGCAGTGTGTCATTGAAAATACCATATAATATAACGTAATATGCAATGTATCATTGAAAATACCTTCTAATATAACGTAATATGCAGTATATCAATGAAAATACCTTATAATATAGCGTAATATCCAGTGTATCATTGAAAATACCTTATAATATAACGTAATATGCAGTGTATCATTGAAAATACCTTGTAATATAACGTAATATGCAGTGTATCATTGAAAATACCTTATAATATAACGTAATATGCAGTGTATCATTGAAAATACCTTATAATATAACGTAATATGCAGTGTATCATAGAAAATACCATGTAATATAACGTAATATACAGTGTATCATTGAAAATACCTTATAATATAACGTAATATGCAGTGTATCATTGAAAATACCTTCTAATATATCGTAGTTTATCATTGAAAATACCTTATAATATAACGTAATATGCAGTGTATCATTGAAAATACCTTATAATATAACGTAATATGCAGTGTATCATTGAAAATACCTTATAATATAACGTAATATGCAGTGTATCATAGAAAATACCATGTAATATAACGTAATATACAGTGTATCATTGAAAATACCTTATAATATAACGTAATATGCAGTGTATCATTGAAAATACCTTATAATATAACGTAATATGCAGTGTATCATAGAAAATACCATGTAATATAACGTAATATACAGTGTATCATTGAAAATACCTTATAATATAACGTAATATGCAGTGTATCATTGAAAATACCTTCTAATATATCGTTGTTTATCATTGAAAATACCTTATAATATAACGTAATATGCAGTGTATCATTGAAAATACCTTCTAATATATCGTAGTTTATCATTGAAAATACCTTATAATATAACGTAATATGCAGTGTATCATTGAAAATACCTTATAACATATCCTAATATGCAGTGTATCATAGAAAATACCTTATAATATAACGTAATATGCAGTGTATCATTTAAAATACCTTATAATATAAAGTAACATGCAGTGTATCAATGAAAATACCTTATAATATAACGTAATATGTAGTGTATCATTGAAAATACCTTATAATATAGCGTAATATGCAGTGTATCATTGAAAATACCTTATAATATAGCGTAATATGCAGTGTATCATTGAAAATACCTTATAATATAACGTAATATGCAGTGTATCATTGAAAATACCTTATAATATAACGTAATATGCAGTGTATCATTGAAAATACCTTATAATATATCGTAATATGCAGTGTATCATTGAAAATACCATATAATATAACGTAATATGCAGTGTATCATTGAAAATACCTTATAACATATCCTAATATGCAGTGTATCATTGAAAATACCTTATAATATAGCGTAATATCCAGTGTATCATTGAAAATACCTTATAATATAACGTAATATGCAGTGTATCATTGAAAATACCTTATAATATAACGTAATATGCAGTGTATCATTGAAAATACCTTATAATATAACGTAATATGCAGTGTATCATTGAAAATACCTTATAATATAACGTAATATGCAGTGTATCATAGAAAATACCATGTAATATAACGTAATATACAGTGTATCATTGAAAATACCTTATAATATAACGTAATATGCAGTGTATCATTGAAAATACCTTCTAATATATCGTAGTTTATCATTGAAAATACCTTATAATATAACGTAATATGCAGTGTATCATTGAAAATACCTTATAATATAACGTAATATGCAGTGTATCATTGAAAATACCTTATAATATATCGTAATATGCAGTGTATCATTGAAAATACCATATAATATAACGTAATATGCAGTGTATCATTGAAAATACCTTATAACATATCCTAATATGCAGTGTATCATTGAAAATACCTTATAATATAGCGTAATATCCAGTGTATCATTGAAAATACCTTATAATATAACGTAATATGCAGTGTATCATTGAAAATACCTTCTAATATATCGTAGTTTATCATTGAAAATACCTTATAATAAAACGTAATATGCAGTGTGTCATTGAAAATACCATATAATATAACGTAATATGCAATGTATCATTGAAAATACCTTCTAATATAACGTAATATGCAGTATATCAATGAAAATACCTTATAATATAGCGTAATATGCAGTGTATCATAGAAAATACCTTATAATATAACGTAATATGCAGTGTATCATTTAAAATACCTTATAATATAAAGTAACATGCAGTGTATCATTGAAAAATACCTTATAATATAACGTAATATGTAGTGTATCATTGAAAATACCTTATAATATAGCGTAATATGCAGTGTATCATTGAAAATACCTTATAATATAGCGTAATATGCAGTGTATCATTGAAAATACCTTATAATATAACGTAATATGCAGTGTATCATTGAAAATACCTTATAATATAACGTAATATGCAGTGTATCATTGAAAATACCTTATAATATATCGTAATATGCAGTGTATCATTGAAAATACCATATAATATAACGTAATATGCAGTGTATCATTGAAAATACCTTATAACATATCCTAATATGCAGTGTATCATTGAAAATACCTTATAATATAGCGTAATATCCAGTGTATCATTGAAAATACCTTATAATATAACGTAATATGCAGTGTATCATTGAAAATACCTTATAATATAACGTAATATGCAGTGTATCATTGAAAATACCTTATAATATAACGTAATATGCAGTGTATCATTGAAAATACCTTATAATATAACGTAATATGCAGTGTATCATAGAAAATACCATGTAATATAACGTAATATACAGTGTATCATTGAAAATACCTTATAATATAACGTAATATGCAGTGTATCATTGAAAATACCTTCTAATATATCGTAGTTTATCATTGATAATACCTTATAATATAACGTAATATGCAGTGTATCATTGAAAATACCTTATAATATAACGTAATATGCAGTGTATCATTGAAAATACCTTATAATATATCGTAATATGCAGTGTATCATTGAAAATACCATATAATATAACGTAATATGCAGTGTATCATTGAAAATACCTTATAACATATCCTAATATGCAGTGTATCATTGAAAATACCTTATAATATAGCGTAATATCCAGTGTATCATTGAAAATACCTTATAATATAACGTAATATGCAGTGTATCATTGAAAATACCTTGTAATATAACGTAATATGCAGTGTATCATTAAAAATACCTTATAATATAACGTAATATGCAGTGTATCATTGAAAATACCTTCTAATATATCGTTGTTTATCATTGAAAATACCTTATAATATAACGTAATATGCAGTGTATCATTGAAAATACCTTCTAATATATCGTAGTTTATCATTGAAAATACCTTATAATATAACGTAATATGCAGTGTATCATTGAAAATACCTTATAACATATCCTAATATGCAGTGTATCATAGAAAATACCTTATAATATAACGTAATATGCAGTGTATCATTTAAAATACCTTATAATATAAAGTAACATGCAGTGTATCATTGAAAATACCTTATAATATAACGTAATATGTAGTGTATCATTGAAAATACCTTATAATATAGCGTAATATGCAGTGTATCATTGAAAATACCTTATAATATAGCGTAATATGCAGTGTATCATTGAAAATACCTTATAATATAACGTAATATGCAGTGTATCATTTAAAATACCTTATAATATAAAGTAACATGCAGTGTATCATTGAAAATACCTTATAATATAACGTAATATGCAGTGTATCATTGAAAATACCTTATAACATATCCTAATATGCAGTGTATCAATGAAAATACCATGTAATATAACGTAATATGCAGTGTATCATTGAAAATACCTTATAATATAACGTAATATGCAGTGTATCATAGAAAATACCATGTAATATAACGTAATATACAGTGTATCATTGAAAATACCTTATAATATAACGTAATATGCAGTGTATCATTGAAAATACCTTCTAATATATCGTAGTTTATCATTGAAAATACCTTATAATATAACGTAATATGCAGTGTGTCATTGAAAATACCATATAATATAACGTAATATGCAATGTATCATTGCAAATACCTTCTAATATAACGTAATATGCAGTATATCAATGAAAATACCTTATAATATAGCGTAATATCCAGTGTATCATTGAAAATACCTTATAATATAACGTAATATGCAGTGTATCATTGAAAATACCTTGTAATATAACGTAATATGCAGTGTATCATTGAAAATACCTTATAATATAACGTAATATGCAGTGTATCATTGAAAATACCTTATAATATATCGTAGTTTATCATTGAAAATACCTTATAATATAACGTAATATGCAGTGTATCATTGAAAATACCTTATAATATAACGTAATATGCAGTGTATCATTGAAAATACCTTATAATATAACGTAATATGCAGTGTATCATTGAAAATACCTTATAATATAACGTAATATGCAGTGTATCATTGAAAATACCTTATAATATAACGTAATATGCAGTGTATCATAGAAAATACCATGTAATATAACGTAATATACAGTGTATCATTGAAAATACCTTATAATATAACGTAATATGCAGTGTATCATTTAAAATACCTTATAATATAAAGTAACATGCAGTGTATCATTGAAAATACCTTATAATGTAACGTAATATGTAGTGTATCATTGAAAATACCTTATAATACAACGTAATATGCAGTGTATCATTGAAAATACCTTCTAATATATCGTTGTTTATCATTGAAAATACCTTATAATATAACGTAATATGCAGTGTATCATTGAAAATACCTTCTAATATATCGTAGTTTATCATTGAAAATACCTTATAATATAACGTAATATGCAGTGTATCATTGAAAATACCTTATAACATATCCTAATATGCAGTGTATCATAGAAAATACCTTATAATATAACGTAATATGCAGTGTATCATTGAAAATACCTTATAATATAACGTAATATGCAGTGTATCATTTAAAATACCTTATAATATAAAGTAACATGCAGTGTATCATTGAAAATACCTTATAATATAACGTAATATGTAGTGTATCATTGAAAATACCTTATAATATAGCGTAATATGCAGTGTATCATTGAAAATACCTTATAATATAGCGTAATATGCAGTGTATCATTGAAAATACCTTATAATATAACGTAATATGCAGTGTATCATTGAAAATACCTTATAATATAACGTAATATGCAGTGTATCATTGAAAATACCTTATAATATATCGTAATATGCAGTGTATCATTGAAAATACCATATAATATAACGTAATATTCAGTGTATCATTGAAAATACCTTATAACATATCCTAATATGCAGTGTATCATAGAAAATACCTTATAATATAACGTAATATGTAGTGTATCATTGAAAATACCTTATAATATAGCGTAATATGCAGTGTATCATTGAAAATACCTTATAATATAGCGTAATATGCAGTGTATCATTGAAAATACCTTATAACATATCCTAATATGCAGTGTATCATAGAAAATACCTTATAATATAACGTAATATGTAGTGTATCATTGAAAATACCTTATAATATAGCGTAATATGCAGTGTATCATTGAAAATACCTTATAACATATCCTAATATGCAGTGTATCAATGAAAATACCATGTAATATAACGTAATATGCAGTGTATCATTGAAAATACCTTATAATATAACGTAATATGCAGTGTATCATAGAAAATACCATGTAATATAACGTAATATACAGTGTATCATTGAAAATACCTTATAATATAACGTAATATGCAGTGTATCATTGAAAATACCTTCTAATATATCGTAGTTTATCATTGAAAATACCTTATAATATAACGTAATATGCAGTGTGTCATTGAAAATACCATATAATATAACGTAATATGCAATGTATCATTGAAAATACCTTCTAATATAACGTAATATGCAGTATATCAATGAAAATACCTTATAATATAGCGTAATATCCAGTGTATCATTGAAAATACCTTATAATATAACGTAATATGCAGTGTATCATTGAAAATACCTTATAATATAACGTAATATGCAGTGTATCATTGAAAATACCTTATAATATAACGTAATATGCAGTGTATCATTGAAAATACCTTATAATATATCGTAGTTTATCATTGAAAATACCTTATAATATAACGTAATATGCAGTGTATCATTGAAAATACCTTATAATATAACGTAATATGCAGTGTATCATTGAAAATACCTTATAATATAACGTAATATGCAGTGTATCATTGAAAATACCTTATAATATAACGTAATATGCAGTGTATCATTGAAAATACCATATAATATAACGTAATATTCAGTGTATCATTGAAAATACCTTATAACATATCCTAATATGCAGTGTATCATAG
Source organism: Lasioglossum lativentre (assembly GCA_916610255.1). Lineage (NCBI taxonomy): Eukaryota > Metazoa > Arthropoda > Insecta > Hymenoptera > Halictidae > Lasioglossum > Lasioglossum lativentre. The sequence continues at coordinate 25,717 of CAKAJI010000206.1, read as the reverse complement.
AAAATACCTTATAATATAACGTAATATGTAGTGTATCATTGAAAATACCTTCTAATATATCGTAGTTTATCATTGAAAATACCTTATAATATAACGTAATATGCAGTGTGTCATTGAAAATACCATATAATATAACGTAATATGCAATGTATCATTGAAAATACCTTCTAATATAACGTAATATGCAGTGTATCATTGAAAATACCTTATAATATAACGTAATATGCAGTGTGTCATTGAAAATACCATGTAATATAACGTAATATACAGTGTATCATTGAAAATACCTTATAATATAACGTAATATGCAGTGTATCATTGAAAATACCTTCTAATATATCGTAGTTTATCATTGAAAATACCTTATAATATAACGTAATATGCAGTGTGTCATTGAAAATACCATATAATATAACGTAATATGCAATGTATCATTGAAAATACCTTCTAATATAACGTAATATGCAGTATATCAATGAAAATACCTTATAATATAGCGTAATATCCAGTGTATCATTGAAAATACCTTATAATATAACGTAATATGCAGTGTATCATTGAAAATACCTTATAATATAACGTAATATGCAGTGTATCATTGAAAATACCTTATAATATAACGTAATATGCAGTGTATCATTGAAAATACCTTATAATATATCGTAGTTTATCATTGAAAATACCTTATAATATAACGTAATATGCAGTGTATCATTGAAAATACCTTATAATATAACGTAATATGCAGTGTATCATTGAAAATACCTTATAATATAACGTAATATGCAGTGTATCATTGAAAATACCTTATAATATAACGTAATATGCAGTGTATCATAGAAAATACCATGTAATATAACGTAATATACAGTGTATCATTGAAAATACCTTATAATATAACGTAATATGCAGTGTGTCATTGAAAATACCATATAATATAACGTAATATGCAATGTATCATTGAAAATACCTTCTAATATAACGTAATATGCAGTATATCAATGAAAATACCTTATAATATAGCGTAATATCCAGTGTATCATTGAAAATACCTTATAATATAACGTAATATGCAGTGTATCATTGAAAATACCTTGTAATATAACGTAATATGCAGTGTATCATTGAAAATACCTTATAATATAACGTAATATGCAGTGTATCATTGAAAATACCTTATAATATATCGTAGTTTATCATTGAAAATACCTTATAATATAACGTAATATGCAGTGTATCATTGAAAATACCTTATAATATAACGTAATATGCAGTGTATCATAGAAAATACGATGTAATATAACGTAATATACAGTGTATCATTGAAAATACCTTATAATATAACGTAATATGCAGTGTATCATTGAAAATACCTTCTAATATATCGTAGTTTATCATTGAAAATACCTTATAATATAACGTAATATGCAGTGTATCATTGAAAATACCTTATAATATAACGTAATATGCAGTGTATCATTGAAAATACCTTATAATATAACGTAATATGCAGTATATCATAGAAAATACCATGTAATATAACGTAATATACAGTGTATCATTGAAAATACCTTATAATATAACGTAATATGCAGTGTATCATTGAAAATACCTTCTAATATATCGTTGTTTATCATTGAAAATACCTTATAATATAACGTAATATGCAGTGTATCATTGAAAATACCTTCTAATATATCGTAGTTTATCATTGAAAATACCTTATAATATAACGTAATATGCAGTGTATCATTGAAAATACCTTATAACATATCCTAATATGCAGTGTATCATAGAAAATACCTTATAATATAACGTAATATGCAGTGTATCATTTAAAATACCTTATAATATAAAGTAACATGCAGTGTATCATTGAAAATACCTTATAATATAACGTAATATGTAGTGTATCATTGAAAATACCTTATAATATAGCGTAATATGCAGTGTATCATTGAAAATACCTTATAATATAGCGTAATATGCAGTGTATCATTGAAAATACCTTATAATATAACGTAATATGCAGTGTATCATTGAAAATACCATATAATATAACGTAATATGCAGTGTATCATTGAAAATACCTTATAACATATCCTAATATGCAGTGTATCATAGAAAATACCTTATAATATAACGTAATATGCAGTGTATCATAGAAAATACCATGTAATATAACGTAATATACAGTGTATCATTGAAAATACCTTATAATATAACGTAATATGCAGTGTATCATTGAAAATACCTTCTAATATATCGTAGTTTATCATTGAAAATACCTTATAATATAACGTAATATGCAGTGTATCATTGAAAATACCTTATAATATAACGTAATATGCAGTGTATCATAGAAAATACGATGTAATATAACGTAATATACAGTGTATCATTGAAAATACCTTATAATATAACGTAATATGCAGTGTATCATTGAAAATACCTTCTAATATATCGTAGTTTATCATTGAAAATACCTTATAATATAACGTAATATGCAGTGTATCATTGAAAATACCTTATATCATATCGTAATATGCAGTGTATCATTGAAAATACCTTATAATATAACGTAATATGCAGTGTATCATAGAAAATACCATGTAATATAACGTAATATACAGTGTATCATTGAAAATACCTTATAATATAACGTAATATGCAGTGTATCATTGAAAATACCTTCTAATATATCGTAGTTTATCATTGAAAATACCTTATAATATAACGTAATATGCAGTGTGTCATTGAAAATACCTTATAATATAACGTAATATGTAGTGTATCATTGAAAATACCTTATAATATAGCGTAATATGCAGTGTATCATTGAAAATACCTTATAATATAGCGTAATATGCAGTGTATCATTGAAAATACCTTATAATATAACGTAATATGCAGTGTATCATTGAAAATACCTTATAATATAACGTAATATGCAGTGTATCATTGAAAATACCTTATAATATAACGTAATATGCAGTATATCAATGAAAATACCTTATAATATAGCGTAATATCCAGTGTATCATTGAAAATACCTTATAATATAACGTAATATGCAGTGTATCATTGAAAATACCTTGTAATATAACGTAATATGCAGTGTATCATTGAAAATACCTTATAATATAACGTAATATGCAGTGTATCATTGAAAATACCTTACAATATAACGTAATATGCAGTGTATCATAGAAAATACGATGTAATATAACGTAATATACAGTGTATCATTGAAAATACCTTATAATATAACGTAATATGCAGTGTAGCATTGAAAATACCTTATAATATAACGTAATATGCAGTGTATCATTGAAAATACCTTATAATATAACGTAATATGCAGTGTATCATTGAAAATACCTTGTAATATAACGTAATATGCAGTGTATCATTGAAAATACCTTATAATATAACGTAATATGCAGTGTATCATTGAAAATACCTTATAATATAACGTAATATGCAGTGTATCATAGAAAATACCATGTAATATAACGTAATATACAGTGTATCATTGAAAATACCTTATAATATAACGTAATATGCAGTATATCAATGAAAATACCTTATAATATAGCGTAATATCCAGTGTATCATTGAAAATACCTTATAATATAACGTAATATGCAGTGTATCATTGAAAATACCTTGTAATATAACGTAATATGCAGTGTATCATTGAAAATACCTTATAATATAACGTAATATGCAGTGTATCATTGAAAATACCTTACAATATAACGTAATATGCAGTGTATCATAGAAAATACGATGTAATATAACGTAATATACAGTGTATCATTGAAAATACCTTATAATATAACGTAATATGCAGTGTATCATTGAAAATACCTTATAATATAACGTAATATGCAGTGTATCATTGAAAATACCTTATAATATAACGTAATATGCAGTGTATCATTGAAAATACCTTATAATATAACGTAATATGCAGTGTATCATTGAAAATACCTCACAATATAACGTAATATGCAGTGTATCATAGAAAATACGATGTAATATAACGTAATATACAGTGTATCATTGAAAATACCTTATAATATAACGTAATATGCAGTGTATCATTGAAAATACCTTGTAATATAACGTAATATGCAGTGTATCATTGAAAATACCTTATAATATAACGTAATATGCAGTGTATCATTGAAAATACCTTATAATATAACGTAATATGCAGTGTATCATAGAAAATACCATGTAATATAACGTAATATACAGTGTATCATTGAAAATACCTTATAATATAACGTAATATGCAGTGTATCATTGAAAATACCTTCTAATATATCGTTGTTTATCATTGAAAATACCTTATAATATAACGTAATATGCAGTGTATCATTGAAAATACCTTATAATATAACGTAATATGCAGTGTATCATTGAAAATACCTTATAACATATCCTAATATGCAGTGTATCATAGAAAATACCTTATAATATAATGTAATATGCAGTGTATCATTTAAAATACCTTATAATATAAAGTAACATGCAGTGTATCATTGAAAATACCTTATAATATAACGTAATATGTAGTGTATCATTGAAAATACCTTATAATATAGCGTAATATGCAGTGTATCATGAAAATACCCTTATAATATAGCGTAATATGCAGTGTATCATTGAAAATACCTTATATATAACGTAATATGCAGTGTATCATTGAAAATACCTTATAATATAACGTAATATGCAGTGTATCATTGAAAATACCTTATAATATAACGTAATATGCAGTATATCAATGAAAATACCTTATAATATAGCGTAATATCCAGTGTATCATTGAAAATACCTTATAATATAACGTAATATGCAGTGTATCATTGAAAATACCTTATAATATAACGTAATATGCAGTGTATCATTGAAAATACCTTATAATATAACGTAATATGCAGTGTATCATTGAAAATACCTTACAATATAACGTAATATGCAGTGTATCATAGAAAATACGATGTAATATAACGTAATATACAGTGTATCATTGAAAATACCTTATAATATAACGTAATATGCAGTGTATCATTGAAAATACCTTGTAATATAACGTAATATGCAGTGTATCATTGAAAATACCTTATAATATAACGTAATATGCAGTGTATCATTGAAAATACCTTACAATATAACGTAATATGCAGTGTATCATAGAAAATACGATGTAATATAACGTAATATACAGTGTATCATTGAAAATACCTTATAATATAACGTAATATGCAGTGTATCATTGAAAATACCTTCTAATATATCGTTGTTTATCATTGAAAATACCTTATAATATAACGTAATATGCAGTGTATCATTGAAAATACCTTCTAATATATCGTAGTTTATCATTGAAAATACCTTATAATATAACGTAATATGCAGTGTATCATTGAAAATACCTTATAACATATCCTAATATGCAGTGTATCATAGAAAATACCTTATAATATAACGTAATATGCAGTGTATCATTTAAAATACCTTATAATATAAAGTAACATGCAGTGTATCATTGAAAATACCTTATAATATAACGTAATATGTAGTGTATCATTGAAAATACCTTATAATATAGCGTAATATGCAGTGTATCATTGAAAATACCTTATAATATAGCGTAATATGCAGTGTATCATTGAAAATACCTTATAATATAACGTAATATGCAGTGTATCATTGAAAATACCATATAATATAACGTAATATGCAGTGTATCATTGAAAATACCTTATAACATATCCTAATATGCAGTGTATCATAGAAAATACCTTATAATATAACGTAATATGCAGTGTATCATAGAAAATACCATGTAATATAACGTAATATACAGTGTATCATTGAAAATACCTTATAATATAACGTAATATGCAGTGTATCATTGAAAATACCTTCTAATATATCGTAGTTTATCATTGAAAATACCTTATAATATAACGTAATATGCAGTGTATCATTGAAAATACCTTATAATATAACGTAATATGCAGTGTATCATAGAAAATACGATGTAATATAACGTAATATACAGTGTATCATTGAAAATACCTTATAATATAACGTAATATGCAGTGTATCATTGAAAATACCTTCTAATATATCGTAGTTTATCATTGAAAATACCTTATAATATAACGTAATATGCAGTGTATCATTGAAAATACCTTATATCATATCGTAATATGCAGTGTATCATTGAAAATACCTTATAATATAACGTAATATGCAGTGTATCATAGAAAATACCATGTAATATAACGTAATATACAGTGTATCATTGAAAATACCTTATAATATAACGTAATATGCAGTGTATCATTGAAAATACCTTCTAATATATCGTAGTTTATCATTGAAAATACCTTATAATATAACGTAATATGCAGTGTGTCATTGAAAATACCTTATAATATAACGTAATATGTAGTGTATCATTGAAAATACCTTATAATATAGCGTAATATGCAGTGTATCATTGAAAATACCTTATAATATAGCGTAATATGCAGTGTATCATTGAAAATACCTTATAATATAACGTAATATGCAGTGTATCATTGAAAATACCTTATAATATAACGTAATATGCAGTGTATCATTGAAAATACCTTATAATATAACGTAATATGCAGTATATCAATGAAAATACCTTATAATATAGCGTAATATCCAGTGTATCATTGAAAATACCTTATAATATAACGTAATATGCAGTGTATCATTGAAAATACCTTGTAATATAACGTAATATGCAGTGTATCATTGAAAATACCTTATAATATAACGTAATATGCAGTGTATCATTGAAAATACCTTACAATATAACGTAATATGCAGTGTATCATAGAAAATACGATGTAATATAACGTAATATACAGTGTATCATTGAAAATACCTTATAATATAACGTAATATGCAGTGTAGCATTGAAAATACCTTATAATATAACGTAATATGCAGTGTATCATTGAAAATACCTTATAATATAACGTAATATGCAGTGTATCATTGAAAATACCTTATAATATAACGTAATATGCAGTGTATCATTGAAAATACCTTATAATATAACGTAATATGCAGTGTATCATTGAAAATACCTTATAATATAACGTAATATGCAGTGTATCATAGAAAATACCATGTAATATAACGTAATATACAGTGTATCATTGAAAATACCTTATAATATAACGTAATATGCAGTATATCAATGAAAATACCTTATAATATAGCGTAATATCCAGTGTATCATTGAAAATACCTTATAATATAACGTAATATGCAGTGTATCATTGAAAATACCTTGTAATATAACGTAATATGCAGTGTATCATTGAAAATACCTTATAATATAACGTAATATGCAGTGTATCATTGAAAATACCTTACAATATAACGTAATATGCAGTGTATCATAGAAAATACGATGTAATATAACGTAATATACAGTGTATCATTGAAAATACCTTATAATATAACGTAATATGCAGTGTATCATTGAAAATACCTTATAATATAACGTAATATGCAGTGTATCATTGAAAATACCTTATAATATAACGTAATATGCAGTGTATCATTGAAAATACCTTATAATATAACGTAATATGCAGTGTATCATTGAAAATACCTTACAATATAACGTAATATGCAGTGTATCATAGAAAATACGATGTAATATAACGTAATATACAGTGTATCATTGAAAATACCTTATAATATAACGTAATATGCAGTGTATCATTGAAAATACCTTGTAATATAACGTAATATGCAGTGTATCATTGAAAATACCTTATAATATAACGTAATATGCAGTGTATCATTGAAAATACCTTATAATATAACGTAATATGCAGTGTATCATAGAAAATACCATGTAATATAACGTAATATACAGTGTATCATAGAAAATACCTTATAATATAATGTAATATGCAGTGTATCATTTAAAATACCTTATAATATAAAGTAACATGCAGTGTATCATTGAAAATACCTTATAATATAACGTAATATGTAGTGTATCATTGAAAATACCTTATAATATAGCGTAATATGCAGTGTATCATTGAAAATACCTTATAATATAGCGTAATATGCAGTGTATCATTGAAAATACCTTATAATATAACGTAATATGCAGTGTATCATTGAAAATACCTTATAATATAACGTAATATGCAGTGTATCATTGAAAATACCTTATAATATAACGTAATATGCAGTATATCAATGAAAATACCTTATAATATAGCGTAATATCCAGTGTATCATTGAAAATACCTTATAATATAACGTAATATGCAGTGTATCATTGAAAATACCTTGTAATATAACGTAATATGCAGTGTATCATTGAAAATACCTTATAATATAACGTAATATGCAGTGTATCATTGAAAATACCTTACAATATAACGTAATATGCAGTGTATCATAGAAAATACGATGTAATATAACGTAATATACAGTGTATCATTGAAAATACCTTATAATATAACGTAATATGCAGTGTATCATTGAAAATACCTTGTAATATAACGTAATATGCAGTGTATCATTGAAAATACCTTATAATATAACGTAATATGCAGTGTATCATTGAAAATACCTTACAATATAACGTAATATGCAGTGTATCATAGAAAATACGATGTAATATAACGTAATATACAGTGTATCATTGAAAATACCTTATAATATAACGTAATATGCAGTGTATCATTGAAAATACCTTCTAATATATCGTAGTTTATCATTGAAAATACCTTATAATATAACGTAATATGCAGTGTATCATTGAAAATACCTTATAATATAACGTAATATGCAGTGTACCATTGAAAATACCTTCTAATATATCGTAGTTTATCATTGAAAATACCTTATAATATAACGTAATATGCAGTGTATCATTGAAAATACCTTATAACATATCCTAATATGCAGTGTATCATAGAAAATACCTTATAATATAACGTAATATGCAGTGTATCATTGAAAATACCTTATAATATAAAGTAACATGCAGTGTATCATTGAAAATACCTTATAATATAACGTAATATACAGTGTATCATTGAAAATACCTTGTAATATAACGTAATATGCAGTGTATCATTGAAAATACCTTATAATATAACGTAATATGCAGTGTATCATTGAAAATACCTTATAATATAACGTAATATGCAGTGTATCATAGAAAATACCATGTAATATAACGTAATATACAGTGTATCATAGAAAATACCTTATAATATAATGTAATATGCAGTGTATCATTTAAAATACCTTATAATATAAAGTAACATGCAGTGTATCATTGAAAATACCTTATAATATAACGTAATATGTAGTGTATCATTGAAAATACCTTATAATATAGCGTAATATGCAGTGTATCATTGAAAATACCTTATAATATAGCGTAATATGCAGTGTATCATTGAAAATACCTTATAATATAACGTAATATGCAGTGTATCATTGAAAATACCTTATAATATAACGTAATATGCAGTGTATCATTGAAAATACCTTATAATATAACGTAATATGCAGTATATCAATGAAAATACCTTATAATATAGCGTAATATCCAGTGTATCATTGAAAATACCTTATAATATAACGTAATATGCAGTGTATCATTGAAAATACCTTGTAATATAACGTAATATGCAGTGTATCATTGAAAATACCTTATAATATAACGTAATATGCAGTGTATCATTGAAAATACCTTACAATATAACGTAATATGCAGTGTATCATAGAAAATACGATGTAATATAACGTAATATACAGTGTATCATTGAAAATACCTTATAATATAACGTAATATGCAGTGTATCATTGAAAATACCTTGTAATATAACGTAATATGCAGTGTATCATTGAAAATACCTTATAATATAACGTAATATGCAGTGTATCATTGAAAATACCTTACAATATAACGTAATATGCAGTGTATCATAGAAAATACGATGTAATATAACGTAATATACAGTGTATCATTGAAAATACCTTATAATATAACGTAATATGCAGTGTATCATTGAAAATACCTTCTAATATATCGTAGTTTATCATTGAAAATACCTTATAATATAACGTAATATGCAGTGTATCATTGAAAATACCTTATAATATAACGTAATATGCAGTGTACCATTGAAAATACCTTCTAATATATCGTAGTTTATCATTGAAAATACCTTATAATATAACGTAATATGCAGTGTATCATTGAAAATACCTTATAACATATCCTAATATGCAGTGTATCATAGAAAATACCTTATAATATAACGTAATATGCAGTGTATCATTGAAAATACCTTATAATATAAAGTAACATGCAGTGTATCATTGAAAATACCTTATAATATAACGTAATATACAGTGTATCATTGAAAATACCTTATAATATAACGTAATATGCAGTGTATCATTGAAAATACCTTCTAATATATCGTAGTTTATCATTGAAAATACCTTATAATATAACGTAATATGCAGTGTATCATTGAAAATACCTTCTAATATATCGTAGTTTATCATTGAAAATACCTTATAATATAACGTAATATGCAGTGTATCATTGAAAATACCTTATAACATATCCTAATATGCAGTGTATCATAGAAAATACCTTATAATATAACGTAATATGCAGTGTATCATTTAAAATACCTTATAATATAAAGTAACATGCAGTGTATCATTGAAAATACCTTATAATATAACGTAATATGTAGTGTATCATTGAAAATACCTTATAATATAGCGTAATATGCAGTGTATCATTGAAAATACCTTATAATATAACGTAATATGCAGTGTATCATAGAAAATACCATGTAATATAACGTAATATACAGTGTATCATTGAAAATACCTTATAATATAACGTAATATGCAGTGTATCATTGAAAATACCTTCTAATATATCGTTGTTTATCATTGAAAATACCTTATAATATAACGTAATATGCAGTGTATCATTGAAAATACCTTCTAATATATCGTAGTTTATCATTGAAAATACCTTATAATATAACGTAATATGCAGTGTATCATTGAAAATACCTTATAACATATCCTAATATGCAGTGTATCATAGAAAATACCTTATAATATAACGTAATATGCAGTGTATCATTTAAAATACCTTATAATATAAAGTAACATGCAGTGTATCATTGAAAATACCTTATAATATAACGTAATATGTAGTGTATCATTGAAAATACCTTACAATATAACGTAATATGCAGTGTATCATAGAAAATACGATGTAATATAACGTAATATACAGTGTATCATTGAAAATACCTTATAATATAACGTAATATGCAGTGTATCATTGAAAATACCTTGTAATATAACGTAATATGCAGTGTATCATTGAAAATACCTTATAATATAACGTAATATGCAGTGTATCATTGAAAATACCTTACAATATAACGTAATATGCAGTGTATCATAGAAAATACGATGTAATATAACGTAATATACAGTGTATCATTGAAAATACCTTATAATATAACGTAATATGCAGTGTATCATTGAAAATACCTTCTAATATATCGTAGTTTATCATTGAAAATACCTTATAATATAACGTAATATGCAGTGTATCATTGAAAATACCTTATAATATAACGTAATATGCAGTGTACCATTGAAAATACCTTCTAATATATCGTAGTTTATCATTGAAAATACCTTATAATATAACGTAATATGCAGTGTATCATTGAAAATACCTTATAACATATCCTAATATGCAGTGTATCATAGAAAATACCTTATAATATAACGTAATATGCAGTGTATCATTGAAAATACCTTATAATATAAAGTAACATGCAGTGTATCATTGAAAATACCTTATAACATATCCTAATATGCAGTGTATCATAGAAAATACCTTATAATATAACGTAATATGCAGTGTATCATTGAAAATACCTTATAATATAAAGTAACATGCAGTGTATCATTGAAAATACCTTATAATATAACGTAATATACAGTGTATCATTGAAAATACCTTATAATATAACGTAATATGCAGTGTATCATTGAAAATACCTTCTAATATATCGTTGTTTATCATTGAAAATACCTTATAATATAACGTAATATGCAGTGTATCATTGAAAATACCTTCTAATATATCGTAGTTTATCATTGAAAATACCTTATAATATAACGTAATATGCAGTGTATCATTGAAAATACCTTATAACATATCCTAATATGCAGTGTATCATAGAAAATACCTTATAATATAACGTAATATGCAGTGTATCATTTAAAATACCTTATAATATAAAGTAACATGCAGTGTATCATTGAAAATACCTTATAATATAACGTAATATGTAGTGTATCATTGAAAATACCTTATAATATAGCGTAATATGCAGTGTATCATTGAAAATACCTTATAATATAACGTAATATGCAGTGTATCATAGAAAATACCATGTAATATAACGTAATATACAGTGTATCATTGAAAATACCTTATAATATAACGTAATATGCAGTGTATCATTGAAAATACCTTCTAATATATCGTTGTTTATCATTGAAAATACCTTATAATATAACGTAATATGCAGTGTATCATTGAAAATACCTTCTAATATATCGTAGTTTATCATTGAAAATACCTTATAATATAACGTAATATGCAGTGTATCATTGAAAATACCTTATAACATATCCTAATATGCAGTGTATCATAGAAAATACCTTATAATATAACGTAATATGCAGTGTATCATTTAAAATACCTTATAATATAAAGTAACATGCAGTGTATCATTGAAAATACCTTATAATATAACGTAATATGTAGTGTATCATTGAAAATACCTTATAATATAGCGTAATATGCAGTGTATCATTGAAAATACCTTATAATATAGCGTAATATGCAGTGTATCATTGAAAATACCTTATAATATAACGTAATATGCAGTGTATCATTGAAAATACCTTATAATATAACGTAACATGCAGTGTATCATTGAAAATACCTTATAATATAACGTAATATGCAGTGTATCATTGAAAATACCTTCTAATATATCGTAGTTTATCATTGAAAATACCTTATAATATAACGTAATATGCAGTGTATCATTGAAAATACCTTCTAATATATCGTAGTTTATCATTGAAAATACCTTATAATATAACGTAATATGCAGTGTATCATTGAAAATACCTTATAACATATCCTAATATGCAGTGTATCATAGAAAATACCTTATAATATAACGTAATATGCAGTGTATCATTGAAAATACCTTATAATATAGCGTAATATGCAGTGTATCATTGAAAATACCTTATAATATAGCGTAATATGCAGTGTATCATTGAAAATACCTTATAATATAGCGTAATATGCAGTGTATCATTGAAAATACCTTATAATATAACGTAATATGCAGTGTATCATAGAAAATACCATGTAATATAACGTAATATACAGTGTATCATTGAAAATACCTTATAATATAACGTAATATGCAGTGTATCATTGAAAATACCTTCTAATATATCGTTGTTTATCATTGAAAATACCTTATAATATAACGTAATATGCAGTGTATCATTGAAAATACCTTCTAATATATCGTAGTTTATCATTGAAAATACCTTATAATATAACGTAATATGCAGTGTATCATTGAAAATACCTTATAACATATCCTAATATGCAGTGTATCATTGAAAATACCTTATAATATAACGTAATATGCAGTGTATCATTGAAAATACCTCATAATATAAAGTAACATGCAGTGTATCATTGAAAATACCTTATAATATAACGTAATATACAGTGTATCATTGAAAATACCTTATAATATAACGTAATATGCAGTGTATCATTGAAAATACCTTCTAATATATCGTTGTTTATCATTGAAAATACCTTATAATATAACGTAATATGCAGTGTATCATTGAAAATACCTTCTAATATATCGTAGTTTATCATTGAAAATACCTTATAATATAACGTAATATGCAGTGTATCATTGAAAATACCTTATAACATATCCTAATATGCAGTGTATCATAGAAAATACCTTATAATATAACGTAATATGCAGTGTATCATTTAAAATACCTTATAATATAAAGTAACATGCAGTGTATCATTGAAAATACCTTATAATATAACGTAATATGTAGTGTATCATTGAAAATACCTTATAATATAGCGTAATATGCAGTGTATAATTGAAAATACCTTATAATATAACGTAATATGCAGTGTATCATAGAAAATACCATGTAATATAACGTAATATACAGTGTATCATTGAAAATACCTTATAATATAACGTAATATGCAGTGTATCATTGAAAATACCTTCTAATATATCGTTGTTTATCATTGAAAATACCTTATAATATAACGTAATATGCAGTGTATCATTGAAAATACCTTCTAATATATCGTAGTTTATCATTGAAAATACCTTATAATATAACGTAATATGCAGTGTATCATTGAAAATACCTTATAACATATCCTAATATGCAGTGTATCATAGAAAATACCTTATAATATAACGTAATATGCAGTGTATCATTTAAAATACCTTATAATATAACGTAACATGCAGTGTATCATTGAAAATACCTTATAATATAAAGTAATATGTAGTGTATCATTGAAAATACCTTATAATATAGCGTAATATGCAGTGTATCATTGAAAATACCTTATAATATAGCGTAATATGCAGTGTATCATTGAAAATACCTTATAATATAACGTAATATGCAGTGTATCATTGAAAATACCTTATAATATAACGTAACATGCAGTGTATCATTGAAAATACCTTATAATATAACGTAATATGCAGTGTATCATTGAAAATACCTTCTAATATATCGTAGTTTATCATTGAAAATACCTTATAATATAACGTAATATGCAGTGTATCATTGAAAATACCTTCTAATATATCGTAGTTTATCATTGAAAATACCTTATAATATAACGTAATATGCAGTGTATCATTGAAAATACCTTATAACATATCCTAATATGCAGTGTATCATAGAAAATACCTTATAATATAACGTAATATGCAGTGTATCATTTAAAATACCTTATAATATAAAGTAACATGCAGTGTATCATTGAAAATACCTTATAATATAACGTAATATGTAGTGTATCATTGAAAATACCTTATAATATAGCGTAATATGCAGTGTATCATTGAAAATACCTTATAATATAACGTAATATGCAGTGTATCATAGAAAATACCATGTAATATAACGTAATATACAGTGTATCATTGAAAATACCTTATAATATAACGTAATATGCAGTGTATCATTGAAAATACCTTCTAATATATCGTTGTTTATCATTGAAAATACCTTATAATATAACGTAATATGCAGTGTATCATTGAAAATACCTTCTAATATATCGTAGTTTATCATTGAAAATACCTTATAATATAACGTAATATGCAGTGTATCATTGAAAATACCTTATAACATATCCTAATATGCAGTGTATCATAGAAAATACCTTATAATATAACGTAATATGCAGTGTATCATTTAAAATACCTTATAATATAAAGTAACATGCAGTGTATCATTGAAAATACCTTATAATATAACGTAATATGTAGTGTATCATTGAAAATACCTTATAATATAGCGTAATATGCAGTGTATCATTGAAAATACCTTATAATATAGCGTAATATGCAGTGTATCATTGAAAATACCTTATAATATAACGTAATATGCAGTGTATCATTGAAAATACCTTATAATATAACGTAATATGCAGTGTATCATTGAAAATACCTTATAATATAACGTAATATGCAGTATATCAATGAAAATACCTTATAATATAGCGTAATATCCAGTGTATCATTGAAAATACCTTATAATATACCGTAATATGCAGTGTATCATTGAAAATACCTTGTAATATAACGTAATATGCAGTGTATCATTGAAAATACCTTATAATATAACGTAATATGCAGTGTATCATTGAAAATACCTTATAATATAACGTAATATGCAGTGTATCATTGAAAATACCTTACAATATAACGTAATATGCAGTGTATCATAGAAAATACGATGTAATATAACGTAATATACAGTGTATCATTGAAAATACCTTATAATATAACGTAATATGCAGTGTATCATTGAAAATACCTTCTAATATATCGTAGTTTATCATTGAAAATACCTTATAATATAACGTAATATGCAGTGTATCATTGAAAATACCTTATAATATAACGTAATATGCAGTGTACCATTGAAAATACCTTCTAATATATCGTAGTTTATCATTGAAAATACCTTATAATATAACGTAATATGCAGTGTATCATTGAAAATACCTTATAACATATCCTAATATGCAGTGTATCATAGAAAATACCTTATAATATAACGTAATATGCAGTGTATCATTGAAAATACCTTATAATATAAAGTAACATGCAGTGTATCATTGAAAATACCTTATAATATAACGTAATATGTAGTGTATCATTGAAAATACCTTATAATATAGCGTAATATGCAGTGTATCATTGAAAATACCTTATAATATAGCGTAATATGCAGTGTATCATTGAAAATACCTTATAATATAACGTAATATGCAGTGTATCATTGAAAATACCTTATAATATAACGTAATATGCAGTGTATCATAGAAAATACCATGTAATATAACGTAATATACAGTGTATCATTGAAAATACCTTATAATATAACGTAATATGCAGTGTATCATTGAAAATACCTTCTAATATATCGTAGTTTATCATTGAAAATACCTTATAATATAACGTAATATGCAGTGTGTCATTGAAAATACCATATAATATAACGTAATATGCAATGTATCATTGAAAATACCTTCTAATATATCGTAGTATATCATTGAAAATACCTTATAATATAACGTAATATGCAGTGTATCATTGAAAATACCTTATAACATATCCTAATATGCAGTGTATCATAGAAAATACCTTATAATATAACGTAATATGCAGTGTATCATTGAAAATACCTTATAATATAAAGTAACATGCAGTGTATCATTGAAAATACCTTATAATATAACGTAATATGTAGTGTATCATTGAAAATACCTTATAATATAGCGTAATATGCAGTGTATCATTGAAAATACCTTATAATATAGCGTAATATGCAGTGTATCATTGAAAATACCTTATAATATAACGTAATATGCAGTGTATCATTGAAAATACCTTATAATATAACGTAATATGCAGTGTATCATAGAAAATACCATGTAATATAACGTAATATACAGTGTATCATTGAAAATACCTTATAATATAACGTAATATGCAGTGTATCATTGAAAATACCTTCTAATATATCGTAGTTTATCATTGAAAATACCTTATAATATAACGTAATATGCAGTGTGTCATTGAAAATACCATATAATATAACGTAATATGCAATGTATCATTGAAAATACCTTCTAATATAACGTAATATGCAGTATATCAATGAAAATACCTTATAATATAGCGTAATATCCAGTGTATCATTGAAAATACCTTATAATATAACGTAATATGCAGTGTATCATTGAAAATACCTTGTAATATAACGTAATATGCAGTGTATCATTGAAAATACCTTATAATATAACGTAATATGCAGTGTATCATTGAAAATACCTTACAATATAACGTAATATGCAGTGTATCATAGAAAATACGATGAAATATAACGTAATATACAGTGTATCATTGAAAATACCTTATAATATAACGTAATATGCAGTGTATCATTGAAAATACCTTCTAATATATCGTAGTTTATCATTGAAAATACCTTATAATATAACGTAATATGCAGTGTATCATTGAAAATACCTTATAATATAACGTAATATGCAGTGTATCATTGAAAATACCTTATAATATAACGTAATATGCAGTATATCATAGAAAATACCATGTAATATAACGTAATATACAGTATATCATTGAAAATACCTTATAATATAACGTAATATGCAGTGTATCATTGAAAATACCTTCTAATATATCGTTGTTTATCATTGAAAATACCTTATAATATTACGTAATATGCAGTGTATCATTGAAAATACCTTCTAATATATCGTAGTTTATCATTGAAAATACCTTATAATATAACGTAATATGCAGTGTATCATTGAAAATACCTTATAACATATCCTAATATGCAGTGTATCATTGAAAATACCTTATAATATAGCGTAATATGCAGTGTATCATTGAAAATACCTTATAACATATCCTAATATGCAGTGTATCATAGAAAATACCTTATAATATAACGTAATATGCAGTGTATCATTGAAAATACCTTATATCATATCGTAATATGCAGTGTATCATTGAAAATACCTTATAATATAACGTAATATGCAGTGTATCATAGAAAATACCATGTAATATAACGTAATATACAGTGTATCATTGAAAATACCTTATAATATAACGTAATATGCAGTGTATCATTGAAAATACCTTATAATATAGCGTAATATGCAGTGTATCATTGAAAATACCTTATAATATAACGTAATATGCAGTGTATCATTGAAAATACCTTATAATATAACGTAATATGCAGTGTATCATTGAAAATACCTTATAATATAACGTAATATGCAGTGTATCATTGAAAATACCTTATAACATATCCTAATATGCAGTGTATCAATGAAAATACCATGTAATATAACGTAATATGCAGTGTATCATTGAAAATACCTTATTACATATCGTAATATGCAGTGTATCATTGAAAATACCATATAATATAACGTAATATGCAGTGTATCATTGAAAATACCTTATAACATATCCTAATATGCAGTGTATCATAGAAAATACCTTATAATATAACGTAAGATGCAGTGTATCATTGAAAATACCTTATATCATATCGTAATATGCAGTGTATCATTGAAAATACCTTATAATATAACGTAATATGCAGTGTATCATAGAAAATACCATGTAATATAACGTAATATACAGTGTATCATTGAAAATACCTTATAATATAACGTAATATGCAGTGTATCATTGAAAATACCTTCTAATATATCGTAGTTTATCATTGAAAATACCTTATAATATAACGTAATATGCAGTGTGTCATTGAAAATACCATATAATATAACGTAATATGCAATGTATCATTGAAAATACCTTCTAATATAACGTAATATGCAGTATATCATTGAAAATACCTTATAATATAGCGTAATATGCAGTGTATCATTGAAAATACCTTATAATATAGCGTAATATGCAGTGTATCATTGAAAATACCTTATAATATAACGTAATATGCAGTGTATCATTGAAAATACCTTCTAATATATCGTTGTTTATCATTGAAAATACCTTATAATATAACGTAATATGCAGTGTATCATTGAAAATACCTTATAATATAACGTAATATGCAGTGTATCATCGAAAATACCTTATAATATATCGTAATTTGTAGTGTATCATTGAAAATACTATAAAATAAGGTAATATGCAGTTTACCATTGAAAATACCTTATAATATAACGTAATATGCAGTGTATCATTGAAAATACCTTATAATATAACGTAATATGCAGTGTATCATTGAAAATACCTTATAATATAACGTAATATGCAGTATATCATAGAAAATACCATGTAATATAACGTAATATACAGTGTATCATTGAAAATACCTTATAATATAACGTAATATGCAGTGTATCATTGAAAATACCTTCTAATATATCGTTGTTTATCATTGAAAATACCTTATAATATAACGTAATATGCAGTGTATCATTGAAAATACCTTCTAATATATCGTAGTTTATCATTGAAAATACCTTATAATATAACGTAATATGCAGTGTATCATTGAAAATACCTTATAACATATCCTAATATGCAGTGTATCATAGAAAATACCTTATAATATAACGTAATATGCAGTGTATCATTTAAAATACCTTATAATATAAAGTAACATGCAGTGTATCATTGAAAATACCTTATAATATAACGTAATATGCAGTGTATCATTGAAAATACCTTATAATATAACGTAATATGCAGTGTATCATTGAAAATACCATATAATATAACGTAATATGCAGTGTATCATTGAAAATACCTTATAACATATCCTAATATGCAGTGTATCATTGAAAATACCTAATAATATAGCGTAATATGCAGTATATCATTGAAAATACCTTATATCATATCGTAATATGCAGTGTATCATTGAAAATACCTTATAATATAACGTAATATGCAGTGTATCATAGAAAATACCATGTAATATAACGTAATATACAGTGTATCATTGAAAATACCTTATAATATAACGTAATATGCAGTGTATCATTGAAAATACCTTATAACATATCCTAATATGCAGTGTATCAATGAAAATACCATGTAATATAACGTAATATGCAGTGTATCATTGAAAATACCATATAATATAACGTAATATGCAGTGTATCATTGAAAATACCTTATAATATAACGTAATATGCAGTGTATCATAGAAAATACCATGTAATATAACGTAATATACAGTGTATCATTGAAAATACCTTATAATATAACGTAATATGCAGTGTATCATTGAAAATACCTTCTAATATATCGTAGTTTATCATTGAAAATACCTTATAATATAACGTAATATGCAGTGTGTCATTGAAAATACCATATAATATAACGTAATATGCAATGTATCATTGAAAATACCTTCTAATATAACGTAATATGCAGTATATCAATGAAAATACCTTATAATATAGCGTAATATCCAGTGTATCATTGAAAATACCTTATAATATAACGTAATATGCAGTGTATCATTGAAAATACCTTGTAATATAACGTAATATGCAGTGTATCATTGAAAATACCTTATAATATAACGTAATATGCAGTGTATCATTGAAAATACCTTACAATATAACGTAATATGCAGTGTATCATAGAAAATACGATGTAATATAACGTAATATACAGTGTATCATTGAAAATACCTTATAATATAACGTAATATGCAGTGTATCATTGAAAATACCTTCTAATATATCGTAGTTTATCATTGAAAATACCTTATAATATAACGTAATATGCAGTGTATCATTGAAAATACCTTATAATATAACGTAATATGCAGTGTATCATTGAAAATACCTTATAATATAACGTAATATGCAGTATATCATAGAAAATACCATGTAATATAACGTAATATACAGTATATCATTGAAAATACCTTATAATATAACGTAATATGCAGTGTATCATTGAAAATACCTTCTAATATATCGTTGTTTATCATTGAAAATACCTTATAATATTACGTAATATGCAGTGTATCATTGAAAATACCTTCTAATATATCGTAGTTTATCATTGAAAATACCTTATAATATAACGTAATATGCAGTGTATCATTGAAAATACCTTATAACATATCTTAATATGCAGTGTATCATTGAAAATACCTTATAATATAGCGTAATATGCAGTGTATCATTGAAAATACCTTATAACATATCCTAATATGCAGTGTATCATAGAAAATACCTTATAATATAACGTAATATGCAGTGTATCATTGAAAATACCTTATATCATATCGTAATATGCAGTGTATCATTGAAAATACCTTATAATATAACGTAATATGCAGTGTATCATAGAAAATACCATGTAATATAACGTAATATACAGTGTATCATTGAAAATACCTTATAATATAACGTAATATGCAGTGTATCATTGAAAATACCTTATAATATAGCGTAATATGCAGTGTATCATTGAAAATACCTTATAATATAACGTAATATGCAGTGTATCATTGAAAATACCTTATAATATAACGTAATATGCAGTGTATCATTGAAAATACCTTATAATATAACGTAATATGCAGTGTATCATTGAAAATACCTTATAACATATCCTAATATGCAGTGTATCAATGAAAATACCATGTAATATAACGTAATATGCAGTGTATCATTGAAAATACCTTATTACATATCGTAATATGCAGTGTATCATTGAAAATACCATATAATATAACGTAATATGCAGTGTATCATTGAAAATACCTTATAACATATCCTAATATGCAGTGTATCATAGAAAATACCTTATAATATAACGTAAGATGCAGTGTATCATTGAAAATACCTTATATCATATCGTAATATGCAGTGTATCATTGAAAATACCTTATAATATAACGTAATATGCAGTGTATCATAGAAAATACCATGTAATATAACGTAATATACAGTGTATCATTGAAAATACCTTATAATATAACGTAATATGCAGTGTATCATTGAAAATACCTTCTAATATATCGTAGTTTATCATTGAAAATACCTTATAATATAACGTAATATGCAGTGTGTCATTGAAAATACCATATAATATAACGTAATATGCAATGTATCATTGAAAATACCTTCTAATATAACGTAATATGCAGTATATCATTGAAAATACCTTATAATATAGCGTAATATGCAGTGTATCATTGAAAATACCTTATAATATAGCGTAATATGCAGTGTATCATTGAAAATACCTTATAATATAACGTAATATGCAGTGTATCATTGAAAATACCTTCTAATATATCGTTGTTTATCATTGAAAATACCTTATAATATAACGTAATATGCAGTGTATCATTGAAAATACCTTATAATATAACGTAATATGCAGTGTATCATCGAAAATACCTTATAATATATCGTAATTTGTAGTGTATCATTGAAAATACTATAAAATAAGGTAATATGCAGTTTACCATTGAAAATACCTTATAATATAACGTAATATGCAGTGTATCATTGAAAATACCTTATAATATAACGTAATATGCAGTGTATCATTGAAAATACCTTCTAATATATCGTAGTTTATCATTGAAAATACCTTATAATATAACGTAATATGCAGTGTGTCATTGAAAATACCATATAATATAACGTAATATGCAATGTATCATTGAAAATACCTTCTAATATAACGTAATATGCAGTATATCATAGA
This sequence comes from Lasioglossum lativentre, assembly GCA_916610255.1. NCBI lineage: Eukaryota > Metazoa > Arthropoda > Insecta > Hymenoptera > Halictidae > Lasioglossum > Lasioglossum lativentre. The sequence continues at coordinate 2,450 of CAKAJI010000206.1, read as the reverse complement.
AAATACCATGTAATATAACGTAATATACAGTGTATCATTGAAAATACCTTATAATATAACGTAATATGCAGTGTATCATTGAAAATACCTTCTAATATATCGTTGTTTATCATTGAAAATACCTTATAATATAACGTAATATGCAGTGTATCATTGAAAATACCTTCTAATATATCGTAGTTTATCATTGAAAATACCTTATAATATAACGTAATATGCAGTGTATCATTGAAAATACCTTATAACATATCCTATTATGCAGTGTATCATAGAAAATACCTTATAATATAACGTAATATGCAGTGTATCATTTAAAATACCTTATAATATAAAGTAACATGCAGTGTATCATTGAAAATACCTTATAATATAACGTAATATGCAGTGTATCATTGAAAATACCTTATAATATAACGTAATATGCAGTGTATCATTGAAAATACCATATAATATAACGTAATATGCAGTGTATCATTGAAAATACCTTATAACATATCCTAATATGCAGTGTATCATAGAAAATACCTTATAATATAACGTAATATGCAGTGTATCATTGAAAATACCTTATATCATATCGTAATATGCAGTGTATCATTGAAAATACCTTATAATATAACGTAATATGCAGTGTATCATAGAAAATACCATGTAATATAACGTAATATACAGTGTATCATTGAAAATACCTTATAATATAACGTAATATGCAGTGTATCATTGAAAATACCTTATAACATATCCTAATATGCAGTGTATCAATGAAAATACCATGTAATATAACGTAATATGCAGTGTATCATTGAAAATACCATATAATATAACGTAATATGCAGTGTATCATTGAAAATACCTTATAACATATCCTAATATGCAGTGTATCATAGAAAATACCTTATAATATAACGTAATATGCAGTGTATCATTGAAAATACCTTATATCATATCGTAATATGCAGTGTATCATTGAAAATACCTTATAATATAACGTAATATGCAGTGTATCATAGAAAATACCATGTAATATAACGTAATATACAGTGTATCATTGAAAATACCTTATAATATAACGTAATATGCAGTGTATCATTGAAAATACCTTCTAATATATCGTAGTTTATCATTGAAAATACCTTATAATATAACGTAATATGCAGTGTGTCATTGAAAATACCATATAATATAACGTAATATGCAATGTATCATTGAAAATACCTTCTAATATAACGTAATATGCAGTATATCATTGAAAATACCTTATAATATAGCGTAATATGCAGTGTATCATTGAAAATACCTTATAATATAGCGTAATATGCAGTGTATCATTGAAAATACCTTATAATATAACGTAATATGCAGTGTATCATTGAAAATACCTTCTAATATATCGTTGTTTATCATTGAAAATACCTTACAATATAACGTAATATGCAGTGTATCATTGAAAATACCTTATAATATAACGTAATATGCAGTGTATCATCGAAAATACCTTATAATATATCGTAATTTGTAGTGTATCATTGAAAATACTATAAAATAAGGTAATATGCAGTTTACCATTGAAAATACCTTATAATATAACGTAATATGCAGTGTATCATTGAAAATACCTTATAATATAACGTAATATGCAGTGTATCATTGAAAATACCTTACAATATAACGTAATATGCAGTGTATCATAGAAAATACGATGTAATATAACGTAATATACAGAGTATCATTGAAAATACCTTATAATATAACGTAATATGCAGTGTATCATTGAAAATACCTTCTAATATATCGTAGTTTATCATTGAAAATACCTTATAATATAACGTAATATGCAGTGTATCATTGAAAATACCTTCTAATATATCGTAGTTTATCATTGAAAATACCTTATAATATAACGTAATATGCAGTGTATCATTGAAAATACCTTATAATATAACGTAATATGCAGTGTATCATTGAAAATACCTTATAATATAACGTAATATGCAGTATATCATAGAAAATACCATGTAATATAACGTAATATACAGTGTATCATTGAAAATACCTTATAATATAACGTAATATGCAGTGTATCATTGAAAATACCTTCTAATATATCGTTGTTTATCATTGAAAATACCTTATAATATAACGTAATATGCAGTGTATCATTGAAAATACCTTCTAATATATCGTAGTTTATCATTGAAAATACCTTATAATATAACGTAATATGCAGTGTATCATTGAAAATACCTTATAACATATCCTAATATGCAGTGTATCATAGAAAATACCTTATAATATAACGTAATATGCAGTGTATCATTTAAAATACCTTATAATATAAAGTAACATGCAGTGTATCATTGAAAATACCTTATAATATAACGTAATATGCAGTGTATCATTGAAAATACCTTATAATATAACGTAATATGCAGTGTATCATTGAAAATACC